>JAAAKL020001524.1:9504-30445 GCA_010016065.2 Carybdea cf. marsupialis auct. non (Linnaeus, 1758) | reverse complement strand
TCTTTAAACTGGATATCTCAATACTTTCGTTACTAAACTATCGTTCCAACGATGTTCTGTCCTCTGGTTAAAATAACACATTATCCAAACTACAAAATGTAGCACTGTATGTTGTTTTCCCTATAAGCCAATCTGCAGAAAATTAACCCTCGATGGAGATTAATAGTTTGATTTCTGGATCTTTAAACTGGATATCTCAATACTTTCGTTACTAAACTATCGTTCCAACGATGTTCTGTCCTCTGGTTAAAATAACGCATTATCCAAACTATAAAATGTAGCACTGTATGTTGTTTTCCCTATAAGCCAATCTGCAGAAAATTAACCCTCGTTGGAGACCCTAGTTAATTGATCTTTTAAGGGAATTCCTTCAATCATTTTGTTGTCTTACTATCGTTCCAGAGATTTCCTGGACTGTAGTCAAAATACAACTCTCGACAGCAGTAACTTCAAAATTGTATGGTGTTTGTTCCTTTAATCAAACTACTCCTAGTAGCCGGTTATGTACTGTTATTGGTACAATCACTGTTTCGGGATGTCACTGTTGTAAAATTTTAGCTTTACAGTGAAAAGGTATTCTCATGTATTGATATCTAGATCTCAGGGAAATTTCTCAGTTGTTTCACGGTCCAATTGTCTTTCCAGTTGCCGCTCTCTCTCGTCAAAATAGAACATCCTTGAGAATAGTAACATCACCACTGTGTGATGCTTATTCTCTGAATTAAACTATTATTTGTATCTTTTAAATTACTTCCAGAGGGAAAGTAAGAGGTACAGGTCGTAAGAATTGCGATTAATGTATTAAAGAGTTCTAAAGTTCTGATTTATTAATCGTCTAAATAGAATCCTTCATTGATTTCACAAGCGCACTGCTTTTCGGTTTTTCTCACCTCTTGTTAAGAATACGCTACGTATGTATGCCCCTTGTCGTCTCTATTTTAAAAGTTTTAAGGCTGGCTGGTAACACTGCTTTTTATCTTTTTCATCAATGATTGGAGGAACTGATACGATATTGTATTTTGAGCCTTACCAAAATAATTATACAAAACGTTGAATGAGCAAGCCAGACGAAAGGCTCAAAAAGACATTCTCTCCTACATGCAATATTTCTCTCAGGAGTTAAATGCATTTACGCTAGTATATTCCCCGCTATTTCTGTTAAGAAATTGTGCCTTTTGAGGTTTAATATTAATTGGAGCCAACTGTATTTCCATAACTAAAGTTTATGCTGTTGCAGAAAAAAAGCCTAAGCAGCCTGAGTTATGAAAATAACAGTTCAAATGCTGATATTATAAATTTATCAAGAACACTAATGGTGCTTCCTCTCCTACATTAGGAATAAAGCGTCCTGCAATTATTAGCTAGTACTTCTGCTCTTGTAGTGACGATAAAATGTTAACTAATATAAGATGCTCGTTATTGGTATCCGTAGATATAGAGCTAGATTTGGAAATGCCCTTTAAAATATTAATGATATATCTAGCCAGTACCTGCAAAAAATATAAGCGATGGTCTTATCGAAAGGTAGGCCATTTGGAGGATAACATCCTTCTCTCTGCTTCAAGATAGAAACTCTACAGGTATGGTTTTCTAGTGAACAGACATAAACTACGAGGGATTAACAAGTGTTGGATTTAAAATTTCTGGCTAACAGGAATTAGTTGCAGTTTAGCTTAGTAGAACGATGATGTAAAAATTATGTCTAGAAAGTTTTTTCTACGAGGAAAATAAGAATTTGGGATAGAAAGACTAGGTAACTCCTGTTTTGAAATATCAACTTCATATTCTTGAATTAACGCTTCAGTTAGATATCTTGATTAACGATTTGCTTATGTAATCCGTTAAGGCCTTACCCCTTCTCTAAAATGTTTAGTTTTCGAAGAAATAGTCTGATCAATCGTTACATGAAACTGGTAACAAATCGACTTCATTATAAATAAGTTAACATAACGATGTAATTAAACTAAGCTTGGAAAAATCTTGTATAATTTATCGCTATTCCAGAACTTAGATCATCTTAGAGAGGTCAGATGAAAACACTTGCATTGGCATGCATTGACAACTGCTTGTTCTACATGAATCCCTATGAGCTGCAGTTAGCTATTGAAATCAATTGTTCGTCTCCGACACTTGGACATGACACGTGACGTTTCTTGTCAAACATCAGTTGACAATCCCAGAATCGCGTGTGTCTTTAACGCGGTTTCTAAGCAACAGGGAGAACAGGTGAGGACATCACCGAACAAACACGCTCAGTTCCCCTAAAAAGATATGTCTATTTTCTCATAAACGAACATGCATAATAGCAGTAGGTCAGGCATCCTAAGTTAGCAGTGCGTCCGTTCAGTGTATGGGTCACGGAAATGCACTGGCTTTATATGGGCTTAAGTGGTTAAATATGTTTATCAGTTCTTCGAGCAAATGGGACTGCTTCCAAATATAACAGATAGAAATGAGTTTTATCCATTGGTGTAATGTGTCGGTTTTAGATACCCCACACTGGACTTGCCTCCCCACTTACGAGAATAGAGATTGCTGGTCAGAGCAACAGCATACGCTATTATTTCTTCGGAGGAAACAAGCCTTGAAAAATGGAAAATCGCTACCAATAATGTCTGAATTACAAGACATAAGCAAGCAGGGATCATCGTGCGCACAATCAAAAGGAAGGAGTATCAGTGCTACCTCAGATGAAACGGTGCCATCAATGACGCGTCCTTCAGTAATCATGCATACAAGTAAGATTCAGGAAGAGAAAGTCCGGGGAAATGAGCTAGGAGAAAAGAGTCATTTTCCCCCACTTCGCCTTAAATTGTCATGGTCCAAAGACGAGATGACATCAAGTGATGAATTGGATGATGAGGAGGATGACCGAGATGAGGAAGTGTCCAAATATAAGCAGGAATCTCCGGATACTTCATATCAAATATGCCAACGGCTGTATGGGTCGCACGAAATGGAGAGCTTGCAACATAAAAAATCTAATTTCAGGAACGTAGGGGCGCAGGAATTTGCTTACCCCTTGTCTCAGGAAGTTGCATCAACTTTTCATATTCCACAATACAATACTGAGATGGTAGGTGATAGTGACATGGACATTGAGAAGACGAAGGTGCTTTACGAGTCTGTCATTAAGCGGAAGGATCTTCATCATCCAGGGTCAAGCATCAAGGGGCATATTGGTTCTGAAATTAAAACAGGTATCGTAGACGATATTACCTCTACTACAATGCATTCGCAATTAAATGAGCAAGAAGAAGAGGTGTTATATGAACGGCTACAGTATTATCTCTCATATTTTAGGAGACATTCAATAAATAATATCGAAGAGTGTATGCAAATCCTGAATAGAAATTTGTTGACACTTTTCCCAGTTTCTACAATTCAGTCAGAGACAGGAAAGGCTATTCGTGCTAAGATTTTTGACATTTTACAAAAGCACCAGAACAATGCTTGCAATATGAAAAACGAAAGCAAGTGTACATGTGCTCATTTGCTAAAGGCCAAAGTGCCTCAAGTGACCGATTTTTCCCATTTTGAGTTTTCGAGACCAGAGAAAAGCGAAGCAAGTAGTGATTACGTTCAGGAGTCGTGTTACGAGGAGGGTTATTCTGTTTGCACACAGTCTAAATCTACTTGTCAGCAGAAAGTGAGCAATACATCGAAGGCTGTGCCATTTACCAAGACATACACCTGTGAATTTTGTATTAAAACTTTTAAGCATGAACCTAGTTACGAAAAGCATCTTTTGACTCACAAAGGTAAGAGAACATTTAGGTGTTTGCACTGCTCACGTTCATTCTATCATGGATCATCTTATCAACGACATCTTAAGTCTCACACGGGAGAGAAACCTCATCAATGTAATTATTGTAATATGGCATTTTGCAAGAAAAGTGCGCTAAAAGTGCATTTAAGGACACATACTGGTCATCAGCCATATTCATGTACATATTGCTCGAAAAGCTTTTCGATATCCGGGAATTTACAACGTCATTTACATATTCATACGGGGCAACGCCCCTACAAGTGCGGTAAATGCCCAAAGACCTTTAACAACCCTAGTCATTTAGCAAGACATATAACGAGTGCGCATGTGGATTAGAGCTCTCTTTATACAAAAACTTGGGGAAACGATCGTGACAAACATTATTATTGGCCGTGAGTTCATGAACTGATTGACGTTTATAGTACTAGCTTTTCACTGGAGTGATAATTTTCAATGTGAAATAAGGTGTCTATTAGCAAGGTTTGATGATGGCAATATGACAGGTACTGTACTCAATTTTACGATATCTTAAACACGGCATTGCTACAAGGTAAAGCGTTTTGTTAGTATGTAACGTTACAAATGGCAGTTGGAAATTTACTGAAAAGTTCGGAGCTGGAAAGAGGAAGGTAATGTCGTCCTTTGTCCATAGTTTCTTCAATGATGAATTCGTGATAACAAACCATTGATCTATCAACTTAACACGATTTTTAAAGGGATGAGAAAAATAATATTTTTTTTCTAGAAGAAAAATATTTCATCTTTACTGTGAATAAGAGGGAGAGGGGTTAAAAATTTATCATTTTTAAAAGGTTATTAATATGCTTTTCTCAGTATTAAGCTTTATTATAATGTAAATCCATACAAACAGGAGGAGACTACGCATAGTCCATGTACTTCTTTACATGGTTTTAGAGTTTAGGAAGAAAGTTTCAAAAAGGAGGCGATATACTTACATCTCGACACTTTCCTGCTTTGTGGGGATCTATTAAGCATTTTGCTTGTGTCAGTGGTTATAAGTCAGGTAGGAAAAAATCAATCCCTACATTTTTTTCCGCATAGCGTTGGAGCTGGGGCAGAATGTTTTAGGTTGCATATAAGAGCAAATATACCAATACCTTGACAAGTCCGGTCTTGGGATGATACTGTCAAGCCCTTTGATAATGGTCGTCGGTACAAGTAAGGTAAGAAAAAATCGAAGCTGCTTTATTTTGTTTGCAAAATGTTTGTAAAATTGTATCTACGCTAGATATATACTGTGTAGTCTTCAACGGGAATCTATGTTGCACTGTCTTATTTTGTTGTTCCTTTATGACAAAACTTATTTAAATTGCTAGTAAATAGTGGCAGCCAAGATTGCAGTTTATCGATACAGTTATGGCCATCAACAGTATGGTGCGACAAAACGGTCACCCTTTCTTGCGAAAATAAAAGATAGATAAAATACTCTGTGTAGAGGCACTGGTCAATCAAAAGATCGTACAGTTCATATCAAATTTCTGTAAACGACAAAACATTGGTTTGTTTGCATTGAACAGCTGGAATTTCAAAATGCGTCTAGTATCTTATGAAACCTATTTTCATAAATATACAAGGTTATGAAACATTTGGTGGCATACGTGAGTTCAGTTCCTACTATCGAGTTTTTGAAATCTTTTGAAAGACAGCACCTAAATGGATTTTTCTATATAACAGCTAGTTCAGGAGAACCAAATGGCCTGTAATACCTGTAGTTAAATCCTTATAGAGAGACATTCTTACGATGATCGACTGGATTACACTGAATACAACAGGATTTACAATTTATGCAGTTCTACAAACCAGAAGACTTAAGCACAAAATAAACTTTTAGTAGTTCCAGATTCTGTACTCTTAAATGTCAAGGTTTTCTGAACTACTGCTACGTCTGGTGAAAGACTCCTCGGGTCAAGCAGATGGTCATCAAGGTACAGTTAATCCAATATGAACCAAGGTGTTTTTATATTGCGATGTGTCCTCCAGGAAAAGGTCAGACGAATATTCCCTTTGGTAAGTATTAATCCTATCAGCTGCGTACTTATTGTACTTTAGAATTAGTAGTTAACTTTCAAAATAACACTTTCTTTCTAGCAGAAAAAAACATGCGAGAGATGAACAGATCTTATGCAAAGGAGAAATGGCATCTCTCACTCGTCAATCAGGAATTATGATTTTGCAGTTTGAGCACATTGGGGGTCATCAAGATTACGAAAGAAGAATTTCTCATCAAGTTCTAAAGTCCTTTAAATTTGAAAATGCGAGGATGGTTTTACGTATACACGTGAACGGATTTAATTAATTAAAACTGGTTTCTACCTGGCTGCGTAACAAGCTGTACCATACAATAAACTCGTGACACATAAAAACCCCGTGGAGGGAACAGTTTGAGATGTCGAGATTCAACATATGGAGGGTGGAGAGCAGTACCCTAGGATATACTGATTATGATGATTCTACGACTTAATTACCTTTGCAATGTTGTATAACGTTTCAGGATTTGTTTTTCGCAGATTCATTGCACTGTTTTTGGCTTGTCTTAAATATAGAGTCGCATCGCATTTGGAGAATTTGCAAGACCGTGATTTGGTATATCAGTTTTATCCGATAAACGTCGCGAAACAGAAAAACCTGGGTTACTTTTGCCTTTAAGGATATTATTTCATGGTAATGGTATAGCAGGTACGAACCGTTTTTTAACTATATGATTTGACTGCTGTTCGTTTCTAAATTATTATAAATATTCTGATTACTTTATGTAATTGAGCTTTATATAATTGAATTTAAAGTATTAGCTGTTTGATGTGGGAAATGTTTGGTTACCAGATAATGGCAATTACGTAAAGAGGTTTATCCCACATCATACTATAGGCAATCTAAACTGATCCTATCATACAACTTGTTGCAATTTTACGATATATGTGTTGGTATGTGACCGTGGAAGAGGCAAAACCGGAAAACTTTCAAACTCGAACACCCAGAAAAATAAACGGGAAGGAAACACATAACATTAAACTGCCAAACGACAACTCATACCCACAAGACCGTATCTGCGTGAGAAGGGGTTAATTATCTACATAGTATTATACCAAACGAAACAAGAACAGAGCTGATAAATACAAAAAATAAAAGATAAGTTGTATCAAATGCAAATCCTGAGACCGGGGATAAACTCTTCTTATCCCAAGGTAAGGTTGATCAGACAGCATGCAATCTGAAACTTTCCTTTTGTAATTTAAAGTCCTTAGCAAAAAGGCAATTTAAGTCTTAATTTTTTTATGGGTTACGAATATCTTTTTGCTTGAGAAGCTTTGGTAACAAGTTTTTAGGAGTTTAGTATTTTATATACTTTTACAAGTAGAAATGTAACGGCACGTTTTACTGTTATCAATGAAGTAGAATTCTCGAAGCTATTATTCCGTGACAGCGATCCTTAATTGGTAACGGGCATCAGTTGACTGAAGAAGCTAACGTGTATAAATAATGAATATTTTTTATACATTATTATTATGATGATGAGGATATGAAAGTTATAGTCGAGAATTTTTACAATTTCTCGTAGAGATACGGTTTTAAAAACATGGCAAGACCAATGGTGGCTACAGAAATTGCCCCCTTAAATCGAAAAATAGCCTCGCCAACCTGAGATTTACTCTCCGCTCCCAAGTTTTGTCCGTCTTCTGCAATTTCAGGAACACACTAACGATGCCATTTATTAATGTTAGAGATATTTAAAAATTTGATCGTAATAGACAATTAATGAGACTTATTTATTTGTGTAAGTCTCAGCTATTATAGAAAAGCAACTGAAAATCTATTGAATTGGAATCACAGACGATTTTGCTACGAAATCTAGAGGCTGATCTTCGTAAGGCGTTTTTGAGCGTTTGCACTTAGAAGGATTTCCGCTTTGCCTGAATCGTTTTCATGTCTCTGCAAACTGATTGGTTAAATACCTAAGATAACAACAGGATACCCTTGCAATTTCCCCAAACAACTACCAATGCTCGCCCAAAGTCGCCCAATGGAGATTCGCCATTACTCAATACTGGGTGGGGTTAATAATTAACTCTCCTCTTTACGTAAAGTGTAAATGTTTCCTTAATGACCATAACGTTAACGCATAGTCCTCTAAAGAAGAGGAAATAATATTAAAGTCAAATGCTCAACAAGTTTGATTTATCTATATGTATATGGTTCTCCTAAAATTACTGGACCTTCTCGCCAATAATTCAATCATTCTTAATCACGATGATAAATGAGTGTACAAAACTATTTACCTTGCAGATGCAAAAGATATAGTTACCACCTCAGCAAGCCGAAACGCAAGGCATCACGGTCGAATGGATACTACATTTGCCACCCATTACTGAAGGTAAGGGTTTGTTTTCCCTGGCCTGTGATGATGATTTTTACATTAATTCTCCTTAAACTATGCTGTTCTTATGATGTTTTGCGCCCGTTAAAAAATAACCACTTAACAGTTACAGAACTTCTACTTGCTGCATGTGAAAAAATTAAGGAAAGTTTGAGCAAATAGCCACATGTTACTTTGTTACAAAAATACTATATGTAGTGTCTGGATGGATTAAGCCCCTATTAACTGCATTCATGGGAAATCAGTAGATTTGTTACCGGTATCTCATTTTGATGAATTAAAACGCCTTTAGCAGGAATACTATAAATATATCTTTCTACTTTTTTACCTTAAAAAAGTTGCAGGCAAATCACAATGATCTTAGTGCATGTTAATAAAATGGTCATTATGGCTGTTCCAACAGAATGCGATAACCAAACGGTCAGTATATTACTACTTTTGTTCTGTTAAGACACACCAAAAGACTACTAAATCGCGGGACATATATTTCTGCTAATTTGTCGATGACACTTTTGATTTGAGCAACTATAATAAGCCTAGTATAAACGCTTCTTCTTCTTGGCTGAAACTTAAATTTTCTAAGTTTTCTTGCTTTTACAGGGTCGTTTGTTAATAATTATTGCGTAATTCTCTTCTTAGTTATTCTAATGGAATAAATGAATTCTCGTTTTTATTTACTTTGTTTTCGGTTTTTCTGATGTCCTGGTTTGATTGCTTTCTGGGCATAACTGCTCCAAGTTGGCTTTATGCTTAGAAATTGCTTGATTTGTTGAAACATTTGAGCCTGTTTTGGCTTTAAGCGGAAGAAATATGCGCTGACATACTGACGAGGGAAACTATCTCATACATTAGTACGAAATCCAATATGGGAGGCCGGCAAAAATTTCATAACAAGAAAACAGTTGAGTATAGCTGATAGGTTATTGAAAATCAACCCGTATAGGAAACCACCAATGCTAAATTTGAGATCTCATATAGAAACAATATCAAAATTTGATCCCCAAAGTGACAAGTTATTTTTATATCACGTGTAGTTAATGCACATCCTTGATGCACAACTGAACAGCTGCTTCTTGCTACTCAATAACAAATCATGGGTTATCAAAGAAATATGTTACGTCACCTGAACTGTCTCTCAGGCACCCCGGCTGGAATGCCTAAAAACACAGTCGTGCTAAGTGCATTACAAGAACTTGATACTTGTGAAGTTTGAAGATAAGACATGAATAAGAACGTGCCAAAAGCTTTACTAAAAGATCAGTATTTACGTTATTACATATCACTTATAATAGAGGACGTTGCTACATCAACTGATAAGAAAAGATTCAAGTAAACCAGATTTAAGAGAGTTTAATGTACCATTGGTACGTATGTACCAGTAGGCTAAAAGAATAGAAATATCGGTAGAGTATCATCAGTTACTAGCTATAACTCAGATTTTGATAGCGTAAAAAGTAATCCGCATGCTGCAGAACATGTAAGGTAGTTCAGAAGAGTGCAGGAAAAGTTGTTTAGTAGTAATGAAATAGATCATGGCGTTAAGTAACAGATTCCTAAGCGTTTTCGTCAGAAACTGGTCACAGCCATCGCCTGGAGTAAAGATGGAAGCATTTCGCTTAGAGGTTTTAGGAAATGATAAGATTAGAACACGTTGTTGCTAGTATCATCCGTATGAGTAACACATTTTTGTTTACTCATGCTATTGACAAACACGTTGGTTGTAAACATTTCTTTCTTTCAACATAGCACAGGCTTCTCTGTTTTGATAAATGCAGCTTTCATACCAGTATGATAAAATGAAGAAATCCCCCTTTTTCAAGGACTCCAAAAGCTTTCTCTTAATAAATGTCGGCACTCGAATGTTTAGTCAAATATTGGCCGATTGCAGAGTCGTTTTTCCGAGATATGGAGCCAGTTTTGCTAACACGACTAGGTAAATTTTCCGTGCCTTATTATGTTTACTTAAGATGACGGGTAGAATTTGTGTGATTCTGTCCTGCAGTCTCTGCGGCGCACTTCCTATTCTTATATACTCTCTGTCACATCAATACCTGAACATGTAAACCCATAAACACTTTTGTCCGATAGGTACGTCCTTTCGGGTTGAAGACAAAAATTTGGGGTAGAATACACAACACGCTGATAGTCACATCCGTATCTATACTCTCTTTTCAAATATTTAATGAAACCTTTGCAATCCACGGTTGTCCCACTCTAGGAAGTATTTTTAGAAGCAATCGTATCGGCATTTAGGAAGATTATCGAACGGATTTTTAGTGGAGTTTAATTCTTGTGCCAGTACTAAGGTGTGACTATAACAATACCATGATTACTCGATTTATCGTATGACCCTCAAATAAGTGCTCATCGAAATATGAGTACTCGTTTGCACAAAAAAATTGCAATGCTCACACCCCCAGGCAATATGAAAATCCTCTTTGTAATAGCGATTTTGTGTTAAGTAATGGCCACTAGACAGGTAAGGTGTAGGAAAACAATGCACCGCAACATTTAAGAAAACATGTTGCAATATTGTCTGAATCTTCGTAAATATTGATGCTTGTGTGTCAGCTTATGTCCTTCATATGATTCATTACCGTTTCTTAGCTTTCTATCAGTTTCAATTTTTACTGTAGCGAAATATAAAATATAAACTGTCATTGCATTTTTTAACTGCTCTATCGATTGAGGCATTTTTCTACTACTTGTATGAAGAGCACTCTCTCACAACGGAGACCCACAGGATGAATAGGCGCAATGTTGAAGATTCAAAAACTGAATAAGTGCACTGTACAATTAATCGAATAATAAAGGTTTCTGGAAAATTGTTTTTACACGATGACCCGGTATTTGAGAATGCAAAATTTGAATAGAACTGCGTGAAAATGTGTGAACAATCAGCCAATGAATTAAGACCCCTCTGCATCAAATAGGAGGTAGTCAATTTTTTGTTTGAGAATTTATATCGAAGTGGAAGAACTCAGGCAAATTGTGTATTGGATATGAATAGTTCATAAGAGTAGTTGGCATATTAAATTTGAAGACTCACAACAGTGTTTATATCCGATTTCTTGGCAGCGTCTAAAAGCAGTAGTTACTCAATATACGTTCCCTTTCGTGTGTAAGAGACCTTTGCGTCAGTGTTTTAAGCAAGTCACGGAATTAGTCATTTTTGCTATTGTGATAAAACAGTCCTTGCTTTCCCTGAGCGTGATTTTAAGCTGTCTGACTACGGGGAATTCTGGACGAAAAACTGGCCGTGGTCTTCTTAACATTACTAATCAAAAAGCTGAGTGAAATAAATAGTAACTCCAATTCAGACCAACATTCTGAGTAATCTTAGTATGCCAGAACTGGACTGGCAATTTTTTGTCCTTCTTTTTTCTATTGAAGAAAGAAAATCTTAGTCCAGAAGCATATCACTTGACAGTTAGGAAAAGATCATGGATGACGCTATTCAACGGTTGAGAAACACATGGAAGACTCTATATGACAATGTTTCATGAGTAGCGGAACGAATGGGACGGGGGCGTCGAGAAACAATAATTGCTCAAAGTAGCGTCATAACTCGTTGTTAAACCACAGTTATTGAGGGCAGCTGTCGAAAACAGTGCACTTTCCTTACATATTACAGAAAGGAGCATCTGCATTTTCGAATACCAAACTGATAGAAAAACTTTGGGGTGTTGTAGTCCAAGTAACTTTTCCCTTCTTACTCCCTGTTAATGTGTTGATGTAAAGTTATAGATAACATTTACTACGTAAACAACAAAATATGGCCGCCGATTTAACATGTTACCCATTATTCATTCTTCAAAGACAAAGGGCTCCCTTCCTAGGTAACAGCTTTAACAATTTGTTCTTCAGGGTATTGGGGATTTACAACGAGTAAAGGATTTTCGTCTTGTATTCTAGAGCTTGAGGTATCAAAGAGACCCCGGCCTTTATGCCTCGGACACCAGCTTACATCATAAAAAATGAGATTTGATGTTGTCGAAAACTGTATAGTAGGATGTGACCATTTATGTCAAACAGCTTCAAGATGAGTTTTCTTTCAAACGTTTAGAGGAAGACTCCTCACCTACAGCTCAAAATGGTTTACATTTTTAGAACAAACACCTCAATAAAAAACTGAGCCTTAAATTCTTTAAAACTTGCTTTATAAGATTATTCATCATGATATCATGGACATTCGTAAAATTAGTAGAAAACACTCTTTCATTCACAAACAATAAAAGTGCGTCGACATACAAACTGAAAACGGGAAGTCTACAGTACAAATCGAGTAAGAAACGTACTGGTGCTCTAATGGTACTGTTCACTTTCAGTTGTTCATTGATCCAAATGCCAATCGCCTGGTTAGATATAAAGATAACTTGCATACACAAAAATTGGCCTTTTAATATCTCTCAATGATAACGTTGATTTATCTATCAGTGCTCGCATAAGACGAATTCTGGCCAAAGTTATCAAAAAGAGATGCATCAACAACTGACAGCAGGGTCAACAACAGAAGCAATACTTGGGCTTAAATCTGTTGAGGAAAGATATGACGATGCGTTGATTACAGTATAGATATACAGACAGCTAGATGGATAGACAAATAGATGATAGAAAGAAGCGTGTCTTAAGCTCCTCCCAATATTTGACACACAAGCATGATATATAAAGGTAAAATGCAGAAGAAACGAGACTCTTGCTGGATTGACTAGCTAAAACAGATAGTAACTGCTTGATGAAGTAATCTGTCAATTGCTGGGAATGCTGAAGAGACTTAGAATAAATTACACTACTCAAACATTTGCATCCTGAAACAAAAAGATGGGGAAATGGATTACAAAATGGATAATGCCCATGCATGCCAACTTTGCGAGAAAATGATGGCAGTGGAGAAGGTGTTGCCAAATTGATGGAAACGTACTATCGACACCCTTCGAGAAGCATTTGTAAGATGCTGAACGTTTCGATAGAGCATGGAAAGAGGCCAGATCAAACAAGAGCTGATCCCATTTATCGATAGCACAATAATTCCATAACGTATCTCAATGGTCACAGCCAATGTTAAAGGAATACTCCATAGATTCGAGAAATGGATATCTGCTTCATCTACTACGAAGAGGAAAGTATGTTAGAAAGCCCAGAATAATGACCAGTTAGGTTGTATAGCAACGGGCAAAGATGCTATTTCACAGGTTTATAATCAGCGGAAGACGACAGGTCTGCTTTGCTCTTGTATTTCAGTTACTACCTGAAACATCAACAGAAGAATCCTAACAACAGGAGACCTACCAAGAGATACACTGGATGACCCAAAAATGAATCTGGTTTGACATAATGATAAGAGATGCGAGAGGTCATCAACAACAATGACATTTTTTAGGATAACAAAGACAACACCTATAAGGAACTATTAGCATACTCAATACCTCAAATGCATTGGGCACATATACCGCTCAAGCAACGTCGCCCTAACAAAAAAGCTCTTTGCAAGGTTGGAAAAGACCCTACTACAGAGACCCATGGGTAAAAATTCCAGTCTCCTCAACCTCATCGTGAACAAGTTCAGTAACAGAGGATATAACAAGTAAAAAGTGAGTATTTAAGCATAGATATGGAAAAATTTGATTACCTCAGTAGACTTGCAACAAGATGTGCAAAACTTGTAAAGACATTGTTTTCACCATCATGTTGATCAAATCGACAACCTGTGAATGAGTGGTAATAGAAATTTATGTTGCGTAGAAAATCTTAAAATCTGGTAAGAAACCAATGCTTGCGTATTGCTTACTTGGGCCCTCCAAATCCTGCTTAATGTCCTTGCAGGCAATTGTGAGGACGTAACAGCAATGCGGAGGTAAAGTGCGACGTCACAATTCTAAAAGTTATAAACTGTTGAATAATTTCTCAATGTTTCGGTTGCTATAGAAGTAAGAACTTCAACGGCCAAAATTCGAGAAGGAATCTTCTTACCAACATGGAAATACCAACTTTCAAAGTTTCAAATCTCTCTACCAAGGCCTTGTTATTTGATGCTGGATCCTAACTTAAGGATACTGGCAAAATTAAGCAAAGTCTTGACCAGAGATTTGTCAAATTTCAAACACTTCTAATTTAAACTCTGTACATACTATAAATATGTTATTTTCAGAACCAGCCTTTTCTAAGGTTGGCTTTAGATATCTGAAGTCAAATTATACTATTTGCATAATTTGTTATTTATGACGTCATCACTTTCCTTCGCATAATCAAATAATACGGGAAAAAATCAAATTGGGCTTATTGGATATATTTAAGTCAGCAAACAGGCTGTAGATAGGAAGAGCATAGTGTGTTTGGAAACTGTTCTATGCTACATCGTTGGAAAACATTACAACATGATGCAGAAAATAGGTTTTCCAAGGAGTTTAGAAAGTGAAAAAGTGAAAAGGGAAACCCAATGATGATACTACCTAGGGAAGACGCTACATCGTTGACTACCCGGATCTGGCCTTCATGCCGTTTACACAGACCAATTTTCATCTGTCTAAGGAGACAAAATATTTTGCACAAAATAAGTAGGCCCCCATCAGTCTGAAAGATTATTTTGAGATATTTATAATTTTTTTAAAGATATTGGTACAAAAACAAAAGCTTCCTGTCGATGATGATATGTAGTTTGGAGTTTTTTGAGTATCACAAAGATCCATGATTTTTGGAGAAGTCTTGGAAAACATACAAGAAGGCAATTTGTGCAAAATAGTGCACAGTAATACCGTATATTGGCACGAGGATCTAAAGAGTGGAAACTGAAAAGCTTAAATCTATATACGTCAACTCTATTGTAAAAAAAATCTTATCCTCCTGGCGAGGTCAGTACGTTGCCGAAAATAATGGTTGACTCCATATAATTCGAAGTCTGATGAGGGCTAAGAATGCGTTCGAACCAAGTAGTGTTTGAATAAAGAGGGAATGGCCTATTGTTCTAAATGATAGTTCTTGCAAGTGCGCTAATTGAGTCATGACCACATTCATATTGGTTTAATGGGCTGCAAGGGTGATGTTTGTTATGAAAGGCATTGTTTCAAGCACGACAATTATTATCTTTTCTCTGTGCATTGGCACTTCTTAACAAAAGTGTCGCTAGCTTCATAGTGTACAAAATGGAAGCAAATAACACGTACGATATATTTGATTAGGAAACAATTAAACCGCTACTATCCCATTTATACGGATCGTTTTTGAGCTTAGCTAGAAGACAAAAGTAACTTTTTAAGTTACGTTAACTGTAGGGGTTGGGTAAGGAATTTCTGCGATGCCCCTAATGTTTTCGAAATATGGAGGTGATAAATGAGGGCAAATTGAATTGCAGCAACTCGACGGTATTTTTGTGAGCCAAAGAGGAAACTTAACTTTAGAAGAAATTTAGTCAAGAACATTAACTTGCGCCTAAAGAGGCAATGATTGTTTTATTCTTCGACACCTTATCCCCAAACATCTCCTTAATTCCTGTTTAAAGACAACACAATTGTATGAGTTGGCAAGTCATTCTTGTACCAACTCTATGCTATTTATCTGCTTTGAATAAAGCTCTTCCTCTCAGCTATGATTCATCTTCAGTTCTGTTATCCACAAATCTAACATGTATCATCACCAATACGTTAAGCAACTTCTGTGCTGCCTTAAGCGTGACATAAAGTTCGAGATCTAGCCTGGTCAAAAAGGTGTATTTGTAATGATCATGCAACAATTACAGCAAGTAGAAACCTATAGCTATAGAAAATCAAATTGTCATTTGCAAAATACTTAATGTCAAATGCAAACAATTTCACTCCCATCATTCAGTCTGCATGGTGTCAGAAGTTTCTCCTAAAGTTCATGTACAGAATGGTTTGGTTCTCGTTGGTGAAATAACAACCGTCCTAGAAATGTACACAAAAATCTTAGTAAACTAGCTACTATACCATTCGTATGCTCTATAATATCTCTATGATATCTTGAAGGAAGTTACTTTATTTTATGGACACTTGCACTTTTAAAGGAATATCATAAAGAACATCACTAGTTGGCAAAAGATAAATCATAATGGGAAATTTATCCCTTGATCAGTAAATTGTCTGTAAATTGCTTCCTGTTAATGTACCTAAATTATTTGTAAATATAAATTGCGTTGACAGTAGCACTCTTATAACTCTTTTGACATTAAAAACTTGAACATGAATAGCTAAGGACCTACTATGACCTACTTATGAAGGAAGTTTCATTCGCAAACAGAAAGAGGTATCTCAATTACTTTTATACATTTTGTTTATCCTTGCTTAAAGAATGTATTTCATGATAAAAAATTCAACCTGAGTTATAACTCATGAGATGCAGGTTTACGGTATAAGTTTATTGGAAGCCAGCTGAATCATTGAGAAGATATTGTATTATGTTCTGTAAGTATTAATTATGGAATATACGAGCCTAGTGCTATGCTACGTTAATAAATCTGAGTGCCATTTCACTTGCAAGAACCTCCCTAAGTGGATATCATTTAGAAGGCCATATCATAAGCTTCAGTATTGTATATTGTTGATTACTAACATCAAAAGATCTAAGGACAATGATGGCCTAGAAGGGCGGGTCAGTAATACCAAAACTCGATTAAAGTCTGGTTTCAGATAGTCTGCTACTGGTTAATACTCGACCCTCTGGCACATGCTTTTCTCTTAAACATCGTTCTACAATTTTCGATTAAATTTCACGCAGTTACAAAATAAAGTCTTAGGTTAGGTTCTAGTCTCGTTTTTAGCCTCCCTCTAAAGCAGAGTCTTACTTTAAATATTAGCGGGACATATGTTTTTGTTTTTCTCCTAAAGTTATCATCTCTCATCATTGCTGTAAATACTGTTATAGGTTTGATTTCGCTATACTAAACTCGGTTTCTGTGAATACTCATCTCACTAAATATCTACGAGAACACCGTACCATGCTAAACGTACAGTTATGAAAATCCTGAGGACTTGAATAGAATAGGTCATAATCTTATGTTAACCCCTTTTTGCACCCCATCAAGCCTATTGTTGTTACAGGTCGTAGGGGACGTTCTCTCAAAGTTAATCGCCAACATCACCTTCCTTAACCAATCCTATACAAAATAACTTGCTAGCTGTGCAATTTATCACTATATGAATGCCCAAAATAAGATATAAATACCCCTTTAATGTGTAACAATATCAAAAACACAAAGGAACATTTTTACTTCAATAAAAACAACTATTGAATAAGTACCTTGATACACGGAGACTCCGGGCAATTGAGTAGAGTAAGATATCGTGTGTTTGATGCTGACTGATCTCTGTCATAAGAGGAATGTTGACCTCTGAATGCCTTTCAATCCTTTGGGCAGTGTTTGTTTTATAAGTAGCATTTCATTGAAATCCAGTAAGTAAAACCAGCGACCTTCAGTATAAAATCAATGTGCCTCATTACCCATTGCAAACGATCTTCACTAGGCCTGGCATTTTGACCATTTAGATGCATAACAATATTGAAATGTCTTCTGCAGAAATGCCGAGGTTTCTGTAAGCCTCTGTAACCGACAATCATAAAACTTACCGACTTTAAAATGTACAGCAGAACGTAAGGAGACTTGAAGAGAATATATATTGCTTACCTTCGTTACTAGCCTGATAGAATACTGGTTTGGTTTTGTGCACCATAGTAACTAAGTAAGTATAAAGTATAGTAGGATAGTACACACTACACATCCAAGTAAATTGTTTTCCTTACATCTGAATTAGAGGTTTCTGGGCAATACATCTAGACCTATATAAAGGACTTGATGTAAGGATCATAGGAGCATCTGAACAATGAGATAAAGAATATTGGAATAACTCGAATCGTCTTACGTGCAATAAACTGCAATCACATGATGAATTCTTGTCTTCAGTCATAATAATAGGTTAATAAAGAGTTAGTATCGTTATTAAATAGTGATCTATAAACAACTAACCTTTGAGTTTTGTGTCGCAGCATTCGATCGCTGACAAGGCATTATATTTAGAGCAACTGGCCCAGAATAACTTAATAGTGTTGATCACATAGCATTGCTCTGCCAACATTAAAACAGGCGCCATTTTAGTCTAAAGGAGCACACAATGAAGTGGAAATAAACAGTGTGAGACAAACGTTAAAGGATAGATACGTTAGTCATAACGATGGCAATTTGACACCGACTTCAAAGTCTATAGTATGATGTAATAGCTCTGCAAAACGCTGGAATGATTATGTCAGTAAGAGTATGATTACAGGCTGATTTTTCTCAGAAGCTCAAATGAATTGCACTACATACGTAAAATCATGCATCTGTACTATAATCGTCTAATTTGCCATTGATTTACTTGACATATTTCTAGCCATTTCTACATTCAAGTTTGAAGTAGAAGACACTCTCAAAAAGCTCGAAATCTTACACGTTTCACACCGTTACTGACTAGAACTCAGTTACCTTGCATGTCCGACATTTTTGTAAGTTTGCCCTTTTTGCCCTCGGCAGCAGATGAAGAGCACGTAAGTCGATTTTAAATGTAAACTTTCGCCATGCACTCGATTAAGCAGTGAAATCCTAAAGTAAAGATATTTGTTAATAATGGTTTGACTTTCATTTATTCCTGGTGTTACTTACTTCTGGGACGCATAATCCAACTTTTAGTCATCGGCAGTTCGTAAATACCGCTGTGAGGATTGTACCGATATCTCAGGTAACAATAAACCACACGATAGCAACTCGCAATACACTTGCTAAAAAAATACACATTGCCGTACTTAGGTTTCCATAATATATCTCATAGAATATACGGATAAACCTTACATTGATACATACCGTGAGCATCGGTCTTAATTACACAGTGTTGCCAAGTTAAACAACAGATGACTAATTGGGGGACAAAGCTCCAATTGGGCGACAAACTCGCCAATTGGGCAACAAACTCGCCAATTGGGCGACAAACTCGCCAATTGGGCAAAAAACTCGCCAATTGGGCAACAAACTCGCCAATTGGGCGACATAATCGTCTATAGGGTGACAAATCGCCAGTGGGGCGATTTTCGAACCAATGACACTTCCAGTTTCCTAGCTGCTGAATGTGATAAGGTTAAAACGCTTTTCAGTAGACCAAATCGTGCCTCTTAAAATCAAGCAGAAAGAGATGATAATATGCAGTGCTGATTGAGTCTTCCACAAATAAGCATTGGTTAAAGCATGCTAATGGAAGAAGATACGCATGAAAACAACGATGGCAGAAGGAGATTCCAGATTAATTATACTAGTAAATGAACAAATTTAGAAACGGGGTTATAGAGTCAAAGATATATCAAGCTGCAGATGTGAGCTTGGACCATTTTTTTGTTGTCATGAAAATAAATGTGAAATTTAGAAGGGAGGATAAGTTAAGGAGAGAAAGAGAAAAGATTAAGTATAAAGAGCAAATTTTTAGAAAAAATGGCAGCTTTTAAAACTACGGTCATAGAAAAAGTTGACTTAATAGATCAATAGGAAAGTTTAAAGGAGAGATGCAAGTGTGAGAAAAACTGTAGCTGAATGAAGCCTCACACAAATTGGCACATCAAGTCAGAAGGGAACTTCTATCCTCTAAAGAAGGAGGAAAGAAAAAAATCAGAAGGCATTAACACCATATTACGACCACAACAATACAAATATCTAAATGACTTCTTTTGACTTCTGGCGAACAGTAATCTGTCTGTTCGAGTGGTGATAGCACGCCAGACTGCTCTGTCAGCCATAGCAGTCTCCAGCTCTGCTACATCAAGACCTGTGTCCCTTTTGAGTGCGTCCATGAAGGTGAGCGCTGATCTGCCCTGTTTCCTCTGACCATACTTGGAGGTCCAGAGTGACAGTTTGGATACAAGCTCATCCTTACCTCTCACGCTGTAAATGGCAAATGTCAGGCTTCGTCTCCTTATCTTATCGGAGATTATCGGGAGGTTACCATAAATCTGTTTATTGGTGAGGAATCGGCTCCTGTGGATGCTAACGTCTAGGAAAGATCGCATGAGAAGCAAAGGAGAAGAGGTACCAGCAAGATCTGAGTAAAAGAGCAAAATCAGGTTCAGTTTAAGAATAGTTAGATGTGTGGCGATGTGTAGAATTTCCCAAAGGCACTAGTGATGAAAATAGTGTTATGTCGACATGAAAGACGTTAAGAAATGATGGATACAATACATGCAATAAATTCCAAATATGAAAAGAGTAGTATTCATAGAGTCATCAGACAGCGAGATTGCTGGGACGGATGACAGTACATCCATGGTCAAGTCATACTACTACAAAAGGCTGGCCTTTAAATTGCGTAGAGCTGGATGTCGATGTCTACCGATGGATGATTGAGATTTGATATGGCGAGTAGAGAAAAGTGAGTTATGGCAGACACCATAGCTCAGTTAGTAGATCACCACGCCCTGATTTCGTGGGTCTGGGGCTCGGATTCCAGCGGAGGCACTTTCACTTTTCTCTAGTATCTCTTTATTATTCTAGATAAATGAAAATGCAGAAAAGGATTTTGAGGGTAGACGATTAGTTTATAGATGAAAAGAGATTACGTCGGCAATGAAAAACGTCAAAATTTGATACATGTGTACATCAATGTAATATACTTATGGAATCACCAAGAGGTTCGGTTGAGGGTTGAATGGAAGTAATCCACAGCTTTAGATCCAAGAGTGAAAAAAATTGCCGGAATAATTTACGACATGTGTACATCAATGTAATATACTTATGGAATCACCAAGAGGTTTGGTTG
>JAAAKL020001523.1:0-30446 GCA_010016065.2 Carybdea cf. marsupialis auct. non (Linnaeus, 1758) | reverse complement strand
AGATTATGACAGAATGTTTGAAAGAGCATTTACAACGCTGAAAGATAAGCGCTGCTTGAAGCAAATTTCGGCCATAAGTTTACTTTTTGGCGACCCAAAGTTAAATAGTGCGTGATACAGATTCTAGATACTATGTTATATCATGCTACAACAGATACTATAAGATAGTATAATGTCAAAGAATATACCTTCATGAGTTGTAAATCTAATATCAATCGCCATCTTCTTGGACATCTTTAATTTTTTCTTTTAGTTTTTATTTATCATTTTTGTCTATTTATGTTACTTTTTATTTCTACTTCTTTCAAAGTAACTCAATACCTTGAAGTGGCAACTCTGTCTTGTATTGAGTGAAGGATTTAAAAAATGCTTATGAATAATTCTGACGTTTATAGGATAATGCGTTTGGTTTATTATTGCTTGTTGTTACGCTCTAATTACTAACTTATAATTGGTGACGCGGAGTTTACATCACTTCTCCTTTCAGTGTCGCACGCGATCTGCGCTTTGGCGTACCAACTTTTTCCATACATATATCTATATATATATATATATCTGTCTTGCCCTTTGCGCCAAACTTTCTCCAAGCTATCGAGGTTGGAGTCCAATTTGAAATTGTTGGTGTATGACAATCGCTGACCACCACGGGCACGTCTTCCTGGGATCTTGACGGTAAGGCAAAGGATTTCAAGAGTGCCCTTGCGGATGATGTGCCCAAGAAACTCCAGTTGTCGACGGTGGATAGTTTTCAGGAGTTCACGTTCTTCACCAACTCGAATTTAAGCTGATTTGTTTGTTTCATGCACGGTGTACGATATTCTTAACATACGGTGATAAAACTACATCTCAGCGGCTTGTAATTTGTTCCAAGTCTTTGTTGGTAGAGTCCATGGTTCGCTGCCGTACAGTAGTATAGACCAAATGTAGCATTTGAGTCGACGAACTTTAAAGTTCATAGAGAGTTTGTGATCTTTAAAAACATCACTCATTTTGTTCAAGTTAGTTTTTGAGATTGCGATTCCGCGTTTAATTTCCTCGCATCGAGCATCAAACTTGATTAAGCTTCCAAGATATTGAAAGTCGGTGACTTGCTCAATTTTGTTGTCATCTTAAGTTATGTTACAGAGAGACGCTGGAATAGTTTTGGAAACATACATGCTTTTGTTTTTATTCTTTTGTTCCTATTCCGTCTCTACATTTCCTCGACGTTCATTCGGGCAAATCAGCGTGAATTGAACAGCATGTTAGGACTGTCTTTAACTTAATCGGATAACGTACAAGACCCGTATAGGCGACTTTACATGCTCTCCACTCTACGGAATATCCAAGTCACTTCAAAGAAGATGATTTAAGATGCGCTTCTAGGGGGGAGTTTCGGCTCCAAAGAGTTATTTATTCACTCTTTACGATGAAGTTTTTCTCACCAAACTCTTGGGTATCTTCAGCGTAACATAACATAGTGTAAGGAGCGTAGCGATAATAATCTAAATGTGACACAAATACAAATCAAATTAACAAACAATACTAACAGTAATAGTAGACGAAAACGAAACTGCGATACAACGAAGATTATAAAAAGTGTCCTCTCACCAATTTGGAGTCTCTCGATTACGTTTTTCTTTGTCCAGCACGCGCTGACAACACCCTTAAACTAAACTAGTGAAGAAGGGACGCTCCTACTTCTACACCAAAACATAGGAGGCCGGTAGGTCACGAATCCTCACTGCTACGACCTGCAGTGACATCCATGTCACTTCAAAGAAGATAATTTAAAATGCACGTTCCTTGAAAATTCCACATCCTGATGCACCTTAAGTTGTTTAAAAAGTTACTGGCAGATATCGGTTTAATATTGATTCATTGCTTTTATTATTTCTATATTGGCGTTGGTATATAGGAGATCCAAAACAGGACCTTGGATTTTAAACGATTTTAAAGTCGACTTATTGCGTGAGTTAAAACCTCGACATATATCATAAGCATCGGTCAACAGTCGCACAAGATCACCAACGATATGAGATCATAGGGAAAGCCTACGTTGAGTAGCAGACAATTAAGGACTGAGAAGAACTAAATTTGTTAAATTGGAACTTGCTTTTAGAATAAGTTTAAAGTAATTTGAAATCTTGAGTATCACTTAATATCTTGCTATTTTAACGCTTTGTCTACTTACGGGACTTTTAAGTCCCAGGAGAGCTCTATTGGATGCGGCCGTCAGGAACAATAGCGTGGTATTATGGAGATTCCTCCTGCGTTAGACAGAGCTAGTAATATTTGTGGCTCCTTTTTAGCATGCTATTATAGTTTCTGAACAGGGTGCGTTTTCTGGATTAAAAGTTTGCCCCCTTAGTTTTAGAAGGCTGGCCATCCCTTCTGATGGTTGCGGTACCGCTCAAACACTATCATGGCCCTTTGTTGCTTAAGAAATTAGCAGAGCATAGTAGCCAATCTCTCTTATTAATCAGAACATCTCTGCTTAATTTATGAATAAATGAAAGCAAGGCTTTATTTCCAATGTGGGCCCCATTTGCAAACCTGGGCAAGCCAAAGCCTTAAATCCTTTTATGTCGGACGATTACCATGGCAACAAACACTATTAAATATTCATCAAATAAATTATTAATTTATGCTTTTGCATATCACCAACGGACTTAGGTATCAAATATTTATCCTCATCTTGAGAATTTTCAGATACATTTCATTCACACCTTTTTTGTGCTTCTGAGTGTTTCATCAATTTCCTTCTGCCTGCCCATAATTGCTGCTCTTTTCTTTTTGCCTTCTACAACTTTAGGCTAATTCATTTCTTTTCTTTTGTGGGTTTTTCCTCCACATGACCCAATTGATCTCTTAATTAATCAGTCTACATACTTATCGGTCGGTTGATTTATTGCGTTATTGATTCATTACTTCTGTTGTTTGTTTTGGTAATTCTTTGATTAACCAAATTCATGAATTATAGATTGGCTTATTGCTCCATTAGCTGATTGTTTGTAAACTTATCCTCCTTCCCATTGTCTGCGTGTTATCTGGCAATTGATTTACACTTCACGGAATCACATAACGCCGTTAAAGTTAGTTAGCTATCCAATTTTTTTGAAGTGGTAATGTGTTAAGGGAATCCGTGCTAAAGATGAACCTCAGATGATGATGATAATCTTTTATTATGCTCGTTTCGTTTCCTTGAAAAGACATCGTCCTTGATGAAGGTTCCAGTCTCGCTACAGAACAAGCCACGTGATGACTTATACGAGGTCCATTTGAGTTCGATTGAGAGTAGATATCGGCTCTTCACCGGTAGTTTAGTTTTGATAAGGGGATCCCTAAAACAAATGAGGCTCGTGCAGTGTGGGCGTAAATCCCAGGATTGTCGACTTTACTATTGCACTACTTAGTGCAATAGTAAAGTTGACAATTGTAAGACTATATTTGTCCACGTGCCCAACGCTCCTCGCCTGCTTGTTGCATTTCTGGTGTCAGAGGTGGGATAGCTGATCTCAAAGCCACAAACTTTGAGCCGCCGTGGCCCAGTGGATCAGTTCCCTAACCTTCAGTTCAAGCGGGGCATGGTTCGATTCCCGGAAGGTCCATTGGTGACGCAAGGACGGGCATCCGGTCTTAACATGCTCTATGCTTCAGTAACAAGTTCCATGTACTTAGGCATCAGTCAAATCCCTTAATATAAGAAGTAAAGGCTTAAAAAGGAGGAAAAAATCCTTCAGTTTAGAATCCTTTCATTGATTTCAGTTTGCAATAATTAACAACTAGCCTACGAACTGAGATTTACGTAACTTTCAGCCTAAAGCAAATTAATTCCATGTTAAATTGAAAGAAGAAAATTTTACACAAGATATAACAGTCAGCAATATATATGCGAATGACCCCTGTTTCCAATACCCCACGTTCTTATATTTTCAATAAGACATGATGTAACGATTGGTCTTTCTCGCAACAAGCGGCATTTCGATAACAAGGGTCTCGACTGATTGAGGATTCGCATTCGGGTAATCCTTTATCAGATCTTATCATATCGCATCATATCGTGAAAACTCCTTGCGTCCTTGTGTGCTACGTATTAGACCAATGTAAACTGTATCGTCATCCGTGACGTGAATCCGTAAATGCGTGTATATATATACTATACTGGACTTATAATCACGTTTAACTATAACTATATAGAGTAACCATAGAATAGGTATTCCTCGCGTAGAACTTGTTGAGGAATTACCATCGCAGACGTTCAGTCAATAGACAACGAACTCAAATCGGAAACGAACGACTACATGAGGCGTTCAAAGGATGCGCGCATCCCTACTGACGCAGACCGTAGCACATGATGTACCCCTTTAGCTACCCTAGGACTATAAACGTACTTGTCTTTTGCTCTGTATGGCACATAAACTCTAAAATAGTAGCATTTATCATACCTCCTATTATCTCGGAATATCTAGCAGTCCGTGGTTTGACAGTTAATCTGTCAGCCACTTTTCAAACTTCCCAAAAACGTTTATCTTCAACAACCCCCTTCAAATTCGATGCGGATGGCAAGTTTAAAATGTTTAAGCTTTCCTATCTCCTTCATGTCCAATAATCTGCAGTTGTCTTTGTCTCATTGTCTTTCTAAAGTTTACTTGTGCATTAGCCTTTGAGAGAACCCTTTTTTGTAAGACGTCACACAGGAAATTCTGATGATTTGTCTGTTAAACCACAATATAGCGATCCTCAGTTTCTCTTATACCTGTGATAATATAATCCAGTACTTAATGTCGTAATAAGAAGATAGTTTTAATATTGCAAATCCAATATTTTACTTTTTCTTCCTAATGAGATGAAACGAGCTTTCATTATGGAATTTAATGGCATCATCATCAAGTGTGACGCCATGCTCTCTGTCTCTACTTACTGGAAGCTTCACAGGGGCCCAAGAGGAAAGTTTCCTTACAAACGTTCTATATTGGCAAGAAATGCCTTCTTTCAGTACAGATAACAAAGAATATCATTGGCCTCGTTTGCGGAGTGGCCTCCTTTAGAGCGCGTGTGAAAAAATGAAGTGTATAGGTATTAGATACCCCGTCTGCATTTTCTTCATTCGGTATTACTACCAATCAGATATTAATATACGAACCTTGTCTGTGGAACTGAATAGTTAACCAAAGAGGCCCAATGAAAAGAAAATTCTCTTTGTCTACAAAACAACGCTTTTCTTGCTCTGATGTGAAAACAATTGATGTGAAGACACTGATTGGTCCAAACAACGCCAATCTAGCAGTCGGAGTTCTGATTCTGACTTTTAAAACACAGTTGGGTTAAGTTTCATTGATTTCTTCTCAATTTTCATTCTGACGATTTTGTACTCTGAGAAATGTCAGACGAATAAAGCTTTTCAGTACTAACCTGTCTTCGCTGTTCCGTGCAGTTTTACCCGGCTTCTCTTAAATGCTATAATATCAATTCCCTCTTCCCTCAAATTTGTTTGTATCCACAAATTCACCCCTACTTATAGACAACGATAGTCAGATCATGAGTCAGGCTCACGAGGATCTGACGTTGATGTCAACTGATGCCTAGATGAACATGATGGATGAGAAAACTACATGACGAGTATCAGTTCAAGCATCATGAGCTAAACATGCGATGCATCAGATAAACTTTTGACATATTTGCACCTATACCCAATGATCAAAGTAACGGGCGATGATCGGTGAAAACCAGCTGGAATATGAAAAAGTCCGATGCCACAAAACCGATGACGAAAGTCATGAATCAGTAACAGATTTCATTCATCCCCTAGTCTTCGAATACAGACACGATAGTCTCGGGTGATTTCCTGGGTTTTGCCCATATGCAGATTCTTCCGAAATGGCCCTAGAATAGACTGAAATGAGCAAAAGTTGCAACATTTTCTCGGGGAATTGCCCCGAGCCTCATTCAGACCCCAACCCCCACCTCTGAGCTCGCTTCTGGAGTTTTAATTTCACCAATGACATGAATTGTCCTTATTTTGACCACTGCAGACCTAATTAGAAATAGCACATGATTACTTACAGTAAGCTTGCCAGTTTGCAAAGTGTCAAGATCCATTTTTCCAGATATTACAAGAGAAAGTGTCCAGATCCATTTTATTTTTACCTTGTGTTAACAACGTAGATCACGAGAATACATGATATTTACTCACAATAAGTAACTTCACTTCTGGTAAAATTGTTCCAGAGTAACATGTGTTCCGGAACATCCTGTATTTTTTGCCTTGCTCTAAATTGTTCTGGTCTTAAAGAGGCCAGGACACCAGTGGTGGCTTGTGCCAGTAAGCAGGAGAGACATATCCCACCCTGCGGTTTGCTAAGCAAAGTTATGCCGGTGTTATCTGTCACTTTTTTCTAACATATTCTCCTCCTGCCCACCATTTAAATCTCAAGTCGTTCTCTCTTTCATCAGCTGTAAACCTTTGCGTCCAAACGCTGGGCTAAGAGTATGCACCTATTTCAGTGTTGACCGCGTTAATGTTGCCTTCTGGGGTAATGGTTCAAGTGAGACATCCATCGGAAGTTCCTCCGCCCCAAAATCTTTTCCCCTTTGTTTCTGTTCTCGAAATTCAATCTGGCCAAATTCTAATAGCTGTCGCCCTAGATCTGAACAAGAAATTAAGGGGACAAAGCCCTCAGCACCAGTTTACTGATATACGAGAAGGAATGGTTTTACATTGTGCTTAGGAAACTTTAAAGTTGCTTAAGTTACAGCTAAGAACTAAATCGACTGAGTCACTGCCATGAAATCGAGGGATGAGAGCGGTGATCACTTTCTTTCTTCGGCGAAGGAATATCATCGGAGGTTTATAACAAGCTGCGTTCAGTACTCGATAGCTGAATGTTATCTGCACGCGGAGATAAACAAGCGAAAGGGTGAGGGTCAGATCACTTTTATTTCTGTGCTATTGTAGGTTGGGTGCGTGCATGGCGTGGTGCGCCATCCGTAACATTGCTTTGTTTTCGTTCGGCTATGCTACGACGTAATTAGTTTCATTGAGGTATTGTGTGAAAGCCTAGAGCCGCCGTGGTGCAGTGGATACGTTCCTTGCCTTCAGGTCAAGAGGGTCAGGGTTCAAATCCAGGAAGGGCCATTGGTGACGTCAGGAAGGGCATCCGGTCTTTAAGTGTTCATGCTCCAAAGAAGTCCCATGTGCGTGGGCTGCTGTCTCTACCATGTCTCGATTTTATCCTATTGCATGCCATCCATCGTTTCCTGTTCAGCATTTGGAAGCCAGGTAGGGAGTGGAATAGTAGCAAGGTATTTTACCTTCCCCTTTCCATTTGGACTCCTTTTATTCCTTTCCTTTCTTTCCCTAATATTTTAGATGAAAAAGGACATTTTTATGAGTAGAATGCCATCCCTAATTTGAAACGAGATGTTGTTTGTACCTATTCCATGACTTTTCTTGGTGTTTAGTTGATCTCAGGGCTCTGTAGGCATTCATGTTGCTTCTTCGTCGCTTCTTCTCACGTCAGATACGGGGAAACAATCGTTCTCCATACGGTGAGCCATGATTTTGGTGTTGATTTCACCGACCGTAGCTTAGTGGAAAAGCATTGTGTTGCGCAACCCGCAGACCGTGGGTTCGATTCCCCGTAGTCCCACGATTTTTCACCTTCGAGATTTTACAACACCGATGTTTACATTCAGACATTAAAAATGGCGACCCGAGGCAAGAACACGCTCCTGCAAACACAAGATGCACTACTGGCTCTACAAACTCACACACACAGTCTCTCTAACTCACGACGCCTGCTTCTCTACTCACCCTTCACTGGAGTCGGGTTAGCTAACAGAGACACGCAAACAATCGAGCCTCATGCCTTCATCTCTAACAGGGAGGCTATGTAGTGACGCAATATCCAAATAATAGACATCCCAAATTTCTCTCTCGTTGGTATGGGACCGAGTGGAAAAGCGTCGTGTTGCGCAATGAGGAGACCGTGGATTCGATTCCCCGTAGTCCCACGATTTTTCACCTTCGAGATTTTACAACACCGATGTCTACATTCAGTCATTACAAGTGACTTGGAGTTAGAGAAATAAGTAACGAAGAGTCGCCCAGACTTACTCCTCTAGACTACTGTTCACTAAAAACAATGAAACAAGCATCTTCCATCTCAAACCGAGGTCAGTTTTTGAGCGACATTTCAGTCCCCATCAAACAAGCTCATGAGTAATATTACGTAACACTGCGGTCCTTTCCGCGTTATTTTAACTTTTGTGGGCTAGTATTCGTGACCAAGCTTTTTGGCTGTTGGAAACAATGGGAAGCTTGATCCAGTCTTTGTTAGAGATCAGTGCTCTAGACCAAGTTACGCCCATTGATGTCTAAAAAACACTGGATCAAGCATCTTCCGACTCAAAGTGAGGTCAGTCGTTGGACGCCATTTCAGTCCCCATCAAATGAAGCTTATAAACAACGTTGCATAACATGGCGCACCTTCCCGCGCTATTTTAACTAATGGGGGCCAGTACTCGTGACAACACTCTTTCGCTGTTGGAAACAATGGGAAACTCGATCCAGTTTTCCTTAGAGGTCAGTGGTTACGCCAAATTCGTCTTTCAAAGCGAGGCTCAGAACTACAGTTGGTCCGTTGCTAACAATGAGTGCTCAGTAATAATAAAGATTTAATATTGCGTCCTTGAGTTGTAATGATGAAGGAAAACGTGTTTAAAAAACTGCGGCGGTTTTGTGTTTAAGCTTCGAAGAGTCTTAAGGAAGTGCAATTGTTTAACATCAGTGTACCTCCGTTCAATTTGAGCCCTCAAACCTCACTTTGATTTTCAGTTAATATCTATCATAAGGAGACGATGGGGAATATTTTGAAATAACCGACAAAAGAAAGATAACACGATGGCACTTGTAGTGTAAATAACTTAATTGATCTCCTGAGAAATTCATTAAAATCTGATCATATCTCAAAAAAGCTATAGTGAAGTTATTTCAGTGTATTATGCGCTGTCATCATCACCCTATTTCGTTATCATCAATTAACAACGCCATTGTGTTCTTTGTTTTTTATTTTACGTAACTTCTTGTCTGTTTGTCAAATTGACTTCTTGAGATGCAGTTTGTAAGACGAGTAAGGTACAGAAAATATGCTTGCTTTGGACTATATTGTAACGTTACCCTTGCCTGGTCGCATCATAACAACTCGAGACGAAGGGGAATCTCCTTTATTACGACGTAGCTAATTAGAATTACAATAAAGGAGTTTCGATCAGGATATTGCAACTGTTACTTTCGACAAAGCAACGGGAGTATTATTAAAAAAATCATGTAATATTCTATTTAGGCAAAGAGTAAATCAAGTATAAATAAGTGCGTTGTAGAGAGAAGTTCAGATAGAGATTGAGATTGATGTAGAAAGTGGTGTAAGGATTTGAAGAGGACTAGAACACTTGATTACACAGAAAGCTTTCCCGACATATTTTCTGAATTCTTGCGCTCAGCATTAAGGTTATTATCTTGGAACAGTTCCTTAGATCGCTACAATTATTATCAAGAGCAACCATAGCATTGTGTGACATAGAAAGTAATAATGAATAATAATTCTCAAACTGTTTATTAATTACAACTCCAAATATCTTGCAACTACTATTTTGTTTGAAGTTTATTACAATATGCTGCTGCGATATCTTTTATCCTAGCTCACCTAAAAAGTCATTTTTTTTGTTTTTGTTTGTTGAGACTTTGAGAATTGTGGTTTATGATCAAAGTCTTAATATTCCTTACCTTTAAATGCTAACAAATCTGCATATTTTGTATTTTTTCACTAGCTCTACGTCATCCTCTACTTTAAATTCATCAAGTAATCCTTACAACGAAGAAAACTCCAGTTTAGTTTTGTAGTTTAGCTGTTTAGCTGAACTAAAACACCAATCAAATTTAACAGTGTGATGTAATATTTCTAGGAAATCAAAATGTATATTATATCTTTTATCAAATAGAGTCTAAGTGTACTTTGAGAGAAGTTTGGTGTCAAAGGAGCAAAAGGAATCTCCAAGTGAAGCTCCGACGAGAAATAAATATACCTCCTCCAACTCCTCAACTTACACCGGCATATAAAAGCCTGGGCTTTGGGGGTTAAAATACATTTTTGTTTGCTTTTATTGAAGATTATAAAGTCTAAACCTCCTATTATGACAACTAGCTCATCATTTAATAATGGAGTAACAAGAATTTGCTATTTAAAACTCACAAGAAACTTTTAGGTCAAGAGTTGATGAGCTTTTCTGTTGGTTTGTTATTGACGTCACACATCTGTATCGACCACTTTGGTTTCTGTGAATTGCTGATGAGTTGATAGCAAACTGTGAGGAAAGTGAAACACCTTTATGATCTAAGAAGATCATGTAGGTAACTCCTGCTACATTGCTGTTTGCTTTGCATGCTATTCTAACTTCTGAATTTTCATCGATATATTCCGGAAGAGAAGACGGTAGCTCAAAGTGCCATGTAGGCTCGTCCATATCTACAAAGAGAAACAATATCATGAAATTTTACAGTTAATTTTGGACATAATACCATTGTGATATTATCTGTTGTCATATTGTATGACTCACCGCAGGAAACCTTTGTTGGTCACTATGAATTTGATTGAAGTTAAAGTGAGAAACGCGAAAAATTCAGTGTAACATTACAACGTCATAACCGTTAAAGTGCCTAAAATGTTTAAATGTTTGATACTTCCATGGCCTGACTATCTGCAATGTGAGAATCTTCTCTATGATATCCTACGCATATGCTCAACAGTAATAGTTAAAAGAGGCCTTCTTGATAAGAAGTTTCAGTATCTGAATTTTGCCAAAGTTTACGTTTGTTCAAATTTGGACCGTCCGAATATGTGCGTTTTGCTGAAATTTCTATAAGAATCTTCCTCAGTTATTTAATACTCCTTTAATACTCGTTATTTGTAAATGAAATATCGTTAGCAGCTCTGGGCACTATAGCTATCGCGACGACGTCAAGGGGCTAGGTAAATCACAGGAAACCGTAGATGCCAGGCATTGAACGTAGGCTTTTACATCAGGTTGTATGCTCTACTGTTGATTCTTCTGTAATAACCTGATAATCAGGCTTGCTTACAAGTAATGAATATCTTATATTACAAATCACATCAACAACCATGTAGGACTGGCAGACAAATATAATTTTATATCTACGAATTGGGAATCTTTGCATCGGAGAAGATCATAAAGCTATCTGCAGCTGCGACATTTTGGTACAATAGTTGTATTTTGTCTTCTGTGGCATACTCAATTTTGAGCGTAGCCTAATGCCCAGCCAGAGTGAGCAATGTCCTGGAAGAGAGCACATTTACAGGAATGGTCCCCCATTGCCTTCTCCAACCGATAGTCTTTATATCGGGCTAGGGTGAATTCGAACTCACAACCTCTGGTAATTGAGTTCGATTCCTTAACCACTAGACCACGGCGGCTCTTAACTACAATAGGCAGTGACTTAAATGTGGTAATTTTTTGTAGCAGGCTAACTGTATTTCATTTACTTTGAAAATGTACAAAAATGTAGTAAACGGAGATTATCATTATCAATACACACGAAAGAAAAGAAAAGTTAAATTAAACACCATTAAAAAGGTATGTCTTTCATTTACAACCATCCATTAATGAAACCAGACCATATTATAACAGGTTGCTTGTTGTATGTCGATAGACGAAGCTGGCAGTATCAAAGGTTGTTACTTTCAAGAATTTGATAATTGCAGTTAAGGGTGGTGTTTTGATTAACTTCCCCCTACCGCAAAGGCTGAAAGTAATATGAGGTTTCCCGCAGTAAAGAACCATGTAGCGTTTGCGATGCCCGCAGCGGACACGAGAAGACATCCCATTTCTTTTTCTTGGTAACAACTTACTGGAAATGGAATCAAAGGAAAGACAGTGAGATTGCTGACCTGCTATAAAATTCAAACCAAAGTTTGACACTACCTGTAAAACAGTTACCGGCAAATGTCAAGAGTCAAGTTACTAAAGATAAGCAGAAGACACTGACATGGTCGGCTCGATGTGAGTTGCAAACCCCTGCGGTAAAGTAATGATGTAGTGTAGTCAAGTCACGTGGCACAAAGAGGCTGGGTTTCCAAATTGCGAATAGCTGAATGTCGATGTTTACTGGTGAAGGTTCGAAAGCTAATTTGGAGGCTAGAGAACAGAGCGTTTTTCAATGTGGGTCACCATTTCAATTCGTAGGGTGGTGGACCTCACACCTGGATTGCCTAGGCAAAGGGTTGCAGTGCAAGTGTTGATATATTTTCTGATTCTCTGACATATCTGTAAATGTAATAAAGTAATTTTTGTAGGTTTCACTTACACTCAACGTTTATGTGATGTCTTGTGCTTAACTTGCTTTCAAACATGTTTGCGGCTTTGCACATGTAATATCCGGATTGGTGACGCTTTATACTTTTGATAAGAAGCTCAGAAGTGTTCCTCGCTAGTAAAGATGGTGTTCCGTTCCTTGAGATTGAATAATACCAGTCATAGATCACTTCCGGAAATCCTTTTGCAAAGCACTTCATTCTGGTATCATAGGATTCGCGGACACGTTTTGGAAATATTACTGCAGTAATTTCAAGATCTGAAGAACAAATCAGAAACAATAATGGTTTAATTATATTGGTCCATCGATGAAGACATTACATTATATGCATAACAATAAAAGGTAATATAACTTGTGCAGGTAACGCTTTTAAGAAGTTTTCTTCCTTTCTACTCCTTGATACAAAGTTTCCCATTATAAGGATATTAGATATGGAAGTACCGTTGTTTGTACTTAAAGAATGCTCTTAGATACCCAGTAAATGCCTAAAATAATAGCATTTCATTCCAATACATAATACAGAAAGTTACAAAATAAATGTTCCGTGGCAGAGTAACTCGAATGTTAATAAGGACCTAGCTTTCCTTGTGATGGAAGCAATGTTTCACCTACAGTTTGCAAAAGTTAGGTATGTTTGGCGCTTCCAGAACTCCTTACTTTTTCAAATTTTAGGAATTACATTTATTCAAGAACTATATCGATGAAAATAGTTTTTTATAATCAGAACTGAAATTTGCAGTTCTAAATGTAACTAACATAATGTTTTTATAACTGCTATCCCATATCGGTTATCGGAATACAATGGCAATTATGTAATTGATCTGACAAAGTGATTATAGTCTGTGAGGAAGACTCAGCGATATTAAGTTTGTTTCAGAAAGGAATAAAGAGCCCAGTATAAAATTTTCTGTAGCAAAGCATCCCAAAATTTAGATCAGAGTCGTTTCATTGTTGTAACTTCTTTCATTACTAACCGATGTAATACCTTAATACTTTCAACTGGAAATAATATGAGAAGATTTTGATAGAAGTTCCCTTCTTTCCAATTCATGATCAGTTCTAACGATTTTAATTCGGAAGAAAAAAACAACTTCACATCTCAAAATTCTTTTATAATTTCTACTATCTTTTGTAACCAGAAACAAGCATTTATATAGTGTGCTACGTACGATTAATAAGTGCTAGCAAGTATCTTCTATAGCGTTCGAATCATTATTAATCCACAAATGAGTCTAAAGAGATTTAAAAGACTGCGAATACTCACAAGCTATTTTTATTTCTATAGAGTTGGAGCGCCTCTTGAAATGATGGTTCGAAGTGTAACACGTGTAAATTCCATCATCGTCTGTTTTTGATGCAGTGGAGATGATAAAAGTCTTAACTATTGTTGACAGTGGTGCTGATTCGGTAAGCAGCCCACCATTCTTGTAAAGTTGATATGTAATCTTGTTTCCCGACAATATATTGCTTCCTGCTTCTGTAATAGCCGAACATTGAACTTCCAGTATAGAATTTCTTGCAATGTACTTGAAGGGAGGTGATGGTTTTAAAACCGTCAAATGTGGATCATCCAAATCTGCAATGTCAAAATAGGGATAAGTAAACATTTGGTCAGATTTGGCCTTGTATATATACCTATCTCGTAACGATTCGATGGATTGAAATCCTTGACTTCATTTTATCTCCCTTGACTGCCAAATATACAAAATAGTGATATGATGAGAATTAGCTAACCTAAATGCATGTTTATATTGTACTCTAATAACGTTTTATGTCTCAGGTCACTGCTTCTGACAGTTTAGTTTTCTGACTCTTACTTTAGTCAGCTGGACCTGGATAATACACAAAGCGAACGGATAGGGGGCACTGACAGTGATTTCTCCTCAAAATACGACGTTTGCGTATGCTTGCGTATGATTAAATAAATAAGGTTTTCAGATGAAGGAGGGCATAGAATCTTGCGGTTGACAATCCCCGACTTTTACAATCACAATGCAGATGGTACATAAATGGTACAAATCTATCTGGTACAGTGTAACCTGGCATAGTGGTCAAAAATCACCGATAATTTTATTTCCTCGGCAAAATAAACGAGTCTTCTGAAACTTATTATTTGTGATCACTTGTAATGCAAAAACCGATGAAATTCTTAAAAAAGTGTGAATCTGGCCCTATTCCAGTTTTATGCATGCTAACTAGCAATATGCTGGTAATGTAGACTCATCAAAGAAATGCAGCAGCTACTGAAGGAAAATCGATCGTGAGGGAAATGTCCTCTAATATTTACACGTGTTACCATGAAGAGAGTTATTGTATAATACAATATTTATCCCTCAATTGCTGAGAAAACGACCTGGAGAATTATAAGCTCTTTTGGTTTTAATGCCGAAACCATCCAGTCCCTAATTGATTTTTTCTTTGGCCATCAAAAACGACACCGTCTTTAGGCCCTCCTCTCCACCCTTTCTTCTCAGTATGTTTTCTGCGGGCACCATAGTCTAAGTGCAGTTTTTGTCTTTATTTTGTGAGTGCTGTAATAGAAATGCATTCGACTTAAGAAAAGTCATACATAGAAAGGGAAAACTCGCAGGAAGGAAGAAGGGCAAATATAGAAGATTTTGACCCGCCAGAACATTAATGAAGGATTATTGAAAACTGACCCAGCAGCCCCACTTGATAGTTGACCCTTGATCTTCATTAAAAAAAATTCCTCAGCGCTGCAAAATCAGTGGAACTACTTACATAGGACTGTGATGTGTACAGGGAATGAACATCTTTCACTGACGATATTGGCAACACAGCATGCATGATTCACCAAAGTTAAGGATCGGTTTACATTTTCGTATGTAAGAATTGCTTCATTATTAATGGTTGCATTAGTTAAAGCATTTTTCCATCTGAATGTAGGTTTTGGATTACCACTTGCTTGACATTGTAAGGTGAGTGTCTGGTTTTCCCGTGGTGTATTTGTCACAAGTTCCTCGATTACGGGTGTAGTGATATCTAGAAAGATAAGGCAAACACGTACAAAAAGATAACGGATTCAACAGCACAATATTTTGCTACTTTCCATGTTTCGTAATTACAACGGTAGTAGTCAATAAAAGTACTTGGGACGATAGATTCCGTAAAATATCTCCTTTTTAATTAGATTATGTTGAGAGAAGTCAGATAGTTGAATATAGCACAAATGTAGTTTGCTATGAAATAACTAAAATATTGAAAATTCTATCACAAAATTTGTAATGACGTCATCATCATTTACATAATCCTGTCATTTTTTGTGTAGAACTACAAATGTGATATGTAGCTTTTCTATAGTTATAATAAAACTCTCCATTCAATAAAAGTTTAGTTATCAGAAGGAGGGTAGATTGTAGTGATACTACCAGTGGCCAATGCCCCACAAAATTTCTTAAATGCATTTGTTTGTTTTCTTTTGCTACATTTTCTTTTTAAGTCATATTTCGAGGAATGTCTCTACTGCCTCAATTGGCATCCCAAATAATTTTAAATCACACAGTCATTATAATATAACAAATAATTAAATTCTACACTTTATTACGCATATCTACTGCCATATAACGAATATCTTTGATAGCCTTTGGTGCAAGCAATATTTAAAGGCCGCTCAACAGATGTCAAAGCTAACATTAGTACGTTTACTGAGACAAATTGTGTTTTGTTATATACATTATTTCCTTATCTGATTATTGATATTGGACATCAGTAACTGAAAAAATCGCATTTAACTACGTTTTGGATATAAGAGGCAATATGGTAAACCTGTGCACAAAGCTCTGATAATGAAAATAACACGTGTGTACAAAAAAGTATGTCTAGGTAAGGTAAGACTGTCAATCAGTTTATCAAATGTGGTAAATGTAATAAAACGGGTCATAGCAATATATTGATTCTACAAATTTTGATTCTGCTAATACACTGGATTTAGTTTAGTTTTTTGCAGACGCCAAGCACGACAAAGCTTGGCTTTGATTATCACGGTCTTCGATGCGATCTCTCAAGCTCTTTGGCATGCGTGAGAGTTTTGAATACTTCAGTAGCTAAAGAAAGCTGAAAAACAAAATTACTTACATTGTATTTCCAGCGTTGCGATAGGGGATCGATCGTCACCCGCCGAGTTTTCTGTTCTGCAATAGTAATTCCCAGAATCTTCTAGTCTTCCACCAAGTTTAAGTACTGACATGGTGTTAGGCAACTCCTTTCCATCTTTAAACCACTTAAAAGTTGTTGGTATATTGGAATTAGCTGCGCAGTGAAACTGGGCTTCCTTTCCTTCATGAACTCTTTGAACTCCAGATGGTGAAATGTCAGGAGGATCCATGTCTAAATTTGAGCAAGGCAATTAGTTGAGCTTTTACATTCAAACAGCATTTGCCAACATTAGTTGCGCGTTTAATACCGACACATGGCCTGAAAATTGAAGTGACATTAATCCTATATTGGAAATTCCCTTCAAGTACCCTCTCCCAAAACACCCTACCTACTATCTAAATGATGTTGACCCACGAATTATACTTTTTTAATTAGAGTAAATTATTTTTGTGTAAGAACTTCAAATTTACAGCAAAGCCTGACTTAAATATGCAGGAAGCTATATACCATACAGTGGCAGGCTGTTGTTGCCAAGCTTGTATAATAAAACATGAACACTTTTATCTATTTAGAGGTTATAGATATATAAGTAATGACGCCTTTAGCAACCCACCCTTTCCCTTCTTCCTAATCATATATAAATAAAATATTTAGTAGATTTTTAAGGAATTGTAATCGCCTCTTCGTTTTCCTGCTACTGGTAAAATAATCATTTCTTTAAAATTACATTTGTCATAAAACCTTTCAGAATGTTCTATAACTTAGACCTACTTCACTACAAGATTCAGTTTGATCGAAATATGACTATGAAAGCCTATAGGTTTCTTTGCTCCTTATCTCAACAAACATCGTAATAACTACCTAAGCCAAGCTACTTACAGTTGACTTCTAGAAGCATGGTTCTATTTCGAATCTCAAATTCTGTTGCAACCTGACACATGTATTGTCCTGCGTCACTCCGTGAGAGAGACTCCCAAAAAATGGTACTTGATTGCAATTCCTTATCGCCCCCTATCTTCTTCCATTTTACAACGTTCTTTGAGGGAATGCTAGTTGCCGAACAACTCAGATCGAGTCCTTTCGTTTCGTCCAGTTTAATTTGCGATGAAGGGTTTATATTCACTGGGTCAATATCTGTAGAAAAGGAGACATTATTAGGCAACTCAAATATAAGAATCATATAAAAATACGTAAAAGCAGTGGAAGCAGAAGCTGTACCTTTAGAATAAAATATATAGCATTTTACCAAAGAACGTCTGTTTTCAGAGCGAAAATGAGAAAGTTTCCGTTTGAAACTCCCCCCAATACAAAATCGTCAGAATTTATATTGATAAGGGAAGCAATGAATCAAATTCCAAACTGTGTTTCAAAGTAGCCAATCAGAAATCTGACTGCCAAATTGGCGATGTTTTGATTAATGAAGAGGTATTTAAAAAGTCATTGACGTTTCGCCATGGAATTCTGTGCACTTAACTATCGAAGTTGCCTACGTCAATGAATTCATAAATTTATTTAACTAAAGCATGTAAATTATAAATTATTTTGAAAGATCCTGTTAAGCTATGTGCAATACAGAGAACAAGGTTCTTCAAACACTTACAGACTATGATAATGTTAACGTTTCGAGCCATCCTGGGTGCTAACTTCAATGTAGAATTGCCAACAGAACACGTATATTTCCCAGCATCTGTCCTTTGTATATTTGAAAGAATAATAGTTTTCTCTGAACCGATCTGCGTTCCTCGGAAATCGAACCACTTGTATACTGGTTTGATATTAGTAACCGCTGTACACTCTAGCCTGACTGTTGTAAACTCCTTTATTGAATTTTCCTTAAGCCCATCCAAAATATTTACGGCAGGTTGATCGAGATCTGAAATAGAAAGAGAAGAAAAACGTTCGCATAAATTCGAGGTTCCGCTAAAGGAAGTAGACATTTGGTTTAAAAGATTTGCAACCTACATTATTTTGTTCATATACTTCAGACCAAGATGTCAGTGTACAACGCCTGTGTCATCAGCACACTTCTTTACGGCAGTGAGACATGAACAACATATGCCAGACAGGAGAGAAGGCTTAACACATTCCACTTGAGAAGCATCCGCAGAATCCTGGGCATATCATGGCAAGACAATATATCAAACACCGAGGTCTAGTCCCGCACTGACCTTCCAAGCATGTACAACCTCCTCAGGCAACGCAGACTACGCTTGTTGGGCCCCGTACACCGTATGGATGATGGTCGCACCCTAAAGGACCTCCTCTATGGAGAGCTGGAAACTGGGAGGAGAAGTGTTGGCCGCCCACACTTACGGTTCAAATGTGTCTGCAAGAGAGACATGAGAGCCCTCCACATAAACACCGAGGCCTGGGAGGGACTTGCAGATGACCGTGCAAGGTGGCGAAGTACCCTGAAACAACATCTCAAGTCAGAAGAAGAGAGGTTAATGAACGAATCGAGGGACAAACGGGCACGCAGAAAGGGGCGCAACGACTCCAACAGACCAGAGACCACAGATGTGTTCACTGTGACAAAGACTGTCACTCTCGCATTGGTCTCTACAGCCAAAAGAAACGCTGCTCCAGCAGACCAGACAACCAAGAAGAAGAAAAATAGGATGATTTATCCATGGTCAACCATGACCGACAAAGGCCTATAATTATGATACTTCAGGATACTAACTTAAGAAATACTTGTACATTCTCAAGGAATGTCATGTGTAGACGTTATTGTCTTTTGTGTTATTATTAGAGCGAAAATTGTGGGCCTTAATCATTTCTTTTCATGGTATAGTTCCTTAATTAATGCTAAATAAATTGCCCATAAATCACTGCTAATGAAATAAAACAACTTTTCAATAACATCCTCATGTGAAAGTAACAGTCATAGCGAAAATTACACCTTGAGGTCAGGTAGCTATAATCGATGTCACTCTCGTCATATTATAGATAGAATGTAAAATCAATTTACCACTTTATCTCTTTTATTCATTCAATTCAACTTTTCCTCGCTAAGTTTTGACAGAGTTCAAGTACATCCATGCATAATAATCCCTTGTCAAATTTGTTTCAAGTATACTTAAAACATTTCAATTGGTAAAGAATGTGTTAGTTGCTAGGTAACGTATTACAATCCCATTGAACTTTCATGCTTTGATGACTATGAAAACATAAGCATTGCAGAAACATCAAACTATGTTTGTGACCATTTAGCTTGAAGCCCTCGTAGCCAATTGTACAGGGGGTATCCAAAAGGTCTGTCTATGCATTGCGTTTGTTCTAGTCAGGTAAGGTACAATACCATGTACGTGAATGTCATTCAGCATCACTTTAGGACTAAATAAATGCGGAATGTTTAAACCCAACGAGAGTCTGTTGTTACTTACATCTAACGTGAATATAGGCAGTATTCGAGAGCTTGACGCCAAGGTTGTTCCTAGCTTCACATTGATATGTACCAGACATATTTCTATTTAAATCAATAGTAATGTTCGCCATGTGATAAAAAAAAGATATTCCGTTTCTTTTCCATGTTATTTGAGCAACTGGATTCGAAGCAACTGCACAAACAAACGTGACTCTCGTATTTTCGTTTATTTCTTCATACGCAAGACGGTTAGTTGTTGGTACATCAAGATCTGAAAAAACACAAGAAGAAATATCAAGTATTGAGAATGTTAAATAATGGTAAATGGTCAAATGAAAGTATTTAGATTGAAGTAGCAGTATGATTAATGAAAAGCAGGATGAAAAGCTATAATTTTCTTATCTCAGAATACGTAGGCTATAGCAGATAGTGTCTTAGTCTTCCGGTACTCAGATATTCATAGATATAAGTATTTCCAATCAAATTTAGGGGTTTTTCTACTAGTTTTTTGACGTCTTAAACTTTAGAATTCTACGTGATTCAAAAATATTATGCTATTGTAATACGTAATGCTAGTCACTATTCTGATGACAAGTGATGATAATAGCAGACGCAACGATTTAGTCAGTCGGTCAGTCCCTTCGTTAGTTCCTCAGTTAGTCACTCAGTCAGACACTCACTCACAGTCACTAATCCTCGAGCACCGTGCGGTGCGTAGAGCCAACTTGCAACACAAGTGCTCGCCAGTTCTGACGATCGGCAGCGAGCTGCTCCGCTTGAGATAAAGGCACTCCACAGGATCGCAGATCCTTGGCGACGACATCCAGCCATCGAGTTCGAGGTGCGCCCCGTGGGCGTCTCCATCCTGCTGCAAACGGACAGTCAGGCAGTCAGCTTCTATTATTCAGTCGACCAACATTCCTTCCTTCTCACTACAATACGCAAGTTATCTTACTCTACTATCATCTTTCTCCTTTCCAGAATGAATGATAGATAAACACAAAACAGCATACTACATAAGAACATCAATCATCTTACATCATTGTCTACAGTCCCAGATATTATAAATATGTAGATACATGTATACAAAAATATAGAAGGGAATGATTTTTATCAAATATCAATATACAATATTAAGTCAGTATTGTTTGTTCACTACTTATAGATCTATCTCTTAACAAAGCTTCTTTTATAATGAAATTATTCGTTGCAGTAAAGGGGTTGCAGGTAACTCACATTAATTTCTCACTATTTATTAGGGAGTATTTCGAGCTAAGTAATTAAATATAAAAAGGATGCTAATAATATGTACCTAAAAATTTATATAATGTAGTATTAACAGTAAATTTCGTTGAAAAGGAGCAGATACGATCTTTATGTTCCACACATGTGGTAGCATGAATAAATTTCATACCAAGATATTTCGATTAGAATTGTCGTTTTATAGATGTCTCGTAATTTGTTTTTGGCTGGGTTTTCTTTTCTTGACATGATCTGTTGATCCAACCATAACCTTACCTCTTTTTAGCTTTACTCTTTGCAATGTTATTATACATACATGGTAGAACATTTGTGGGAAGTTGCATGATATTAGAAAGTCGGATATTGATAATAGAAGCGACCTATTTAGGGAAGCGTTATGTGTGCCCTTTGTTCATATGTCAGATATATTCTTCTACTTTATTTTCTCTTCCACGGATATAGATTAATAATTGAAACCAGTGGTGCACTGTAACATAATAAGTAGATCCTGAGCACGTAATAAGTTATAAATTGACATGCTCTGTGCTGTAATTGCTTATAGAAAGGCAAGTATAAAGGGTGCAAACGCCGTAAAAACCTTACATTGAACATTCATTGTTATCATTCCTGACGTTTTCCTTCCTACAACATTTGCTGCTCTACATTGATATGTCCCTGATTGATTTCTGTGGGCAGATGCTACTTCATAAGTACCAGAACCTTGAAATGTTACGTTAAGACCCTTGAGGATTTCTAAGACAGCCTTGGGATAAGCAGCAACGCTGCAGTTGAATTTGTATGAAGTTCCCTCCACAACATCATGCGATGTATTCATCATGATAATTGGAATGTCAATATCTACAAAGAAAAATATATTAAGAACAGAAAATATCACATAAGTGTTATGGCTACTGGTTGAGAAAAAAATAAACAGGCATTTATCCAGCAAGATTTTCTTATCAGCAAGTAAAAAACAATGTTTTGATTATAAGAAACCAATCTTTAATTTTGCTCTCTTGGCTTTCCCTTTAATTTATTATTGACCTTAATCAATCTCAAGATGAGCTCAAGAGGGGTAGGCGTGGTAGGAAATACTAAAATATCCCTATTCTTTCATATTATCGGTGTCGTTATTTTAACAGGCAAAATCCACAGACTGGAGATGTAGCAAATATATGTACACCCATACATGGGTCAGTGGCGTAGGGTATCACTTTGGCTAAAGCGTGCTGTAAAAAATAGGTTTGCCACAATCCCCTTACCATGCCAGGTACATCTATAGAAGTACTGTTTTGTCTTTGAAAGGCTATCTCCACTGCAAATATATCTTTCTATCTTTCTCAATAAACTTAGAAATACAATGATCATAAGCAATAAAGTACTTTCCCCTCTGGGTCGAGTCATTCGATTTCTGTTTTCACACAATGCGTGCTCTTTTTCGATAGCATGCCTTGAGACCTTTTTAGTCTACAGATATTTGTACTCAAGTCGTACTGCCTCTCTATGATTCTATTGTTTCCAATGACGCTGAGCGTCGCAGCACGCCTTGCCTAAACAGAAGGTGTACAGAGACTTCAACACAGAAGAGCAATTTGGCGTGTTTTTTCATACAAGCTTGTGACAGGACAGTGAGATAGGGGTATTGAGTGACCTTTGGGTTTGAAAAGAAATTTCCATATTTACCAATTGAGGATAAAAGCAACTGGATGAACATATCACTATACTTAGATCTGAAGTAATGTACAAATATTTTTTGGTTTTATATTTTTATGAGCGTGCGGCGCACGCCTAGCACAGCTGGAGAATACGCCTCTGATATGAGTTTGGATTAGTAATGCAAGATTTTAATGATTTCGACTTTTTGAAATTTTGATAACAGATTTACTCCCACTTCTGTGAATCGTTTTTGCGAGAGTAAAGCTAAAAATAACTACAGAAAGACAACTACAGAAAGATAACTACAGGAAGATAACTACAGATTGATAATTACAGAAAGATAATTACAGAAAGATAACTACAGAAAGATGATTACAGAAAGATAACTACAGAAGGAAAAGAGAGAGATTCTACTTGAATTGAGTTGCTAGACCTTTAAATGTGCACTATCACATATGAAGGTCGAATTACACCTCCATTATCGGATGGGCGCCGCCACATCCAATACTGTAAAGGAGTAGGTGCCGAATAGTGAGTTTGCTTCCTCCTGATGATGTCATAAGCTTGTGGAGTTGCCCACGATACCCCCTTCATGTTTGCCTTCGCTTCCTTTCGAAGCTTACATAGAGAACCTAATCAATTCGAGTCACTGGAAAAGTCAACATGATTCACAAAGCGAAACTAAAAGATCTTTTGAAACTTAATATTTGAAGTCATGGAAACACCCTTCCAAATTTGACAATGTAATCATGTAACAGTACCCCAAAATATAGTATCATGAAAGTGAGATAAAAAAGAAATAGGCAGATAATTTTCAGTAAGATTTTTCAACAAAATTGTACTAAATAGAGAAAACATTTTAGTACTGAAAAGCTGTTTTCGACTGACGCTCAAGGCCCAATGAAAAGACAAATTCTTTTTTGTCTGCAATGCAACGGTTTTGTTGCTTTGATGTGGACGGATTCGAGGACAGTCAAGTGAATAGCCCACCTAGCTCTGCCTATTATGCAAAAGCGGTCATCCGTATACAATTTCGCATAGTCTGGGTTTTCAACCAAGTGCTGCCCTATGGCAGAGTCACATTGCTTACTAGTGCTTTTTGCTTTAGAAACCCGAGGTGGTTGTTCCCTCGTAGGAATTGCTGCTTGGTGAATATAGGACGGAATATTCTGCTTGATTCTATGAATTAAACTCAAAGTCGTGCGTCCGACATAGCCAACCTCGCCTGGCAAGAAAATAAATACACAACGGTGCTGCAATTTGCGGAAGGCACACGGTCTTTGTGGTTGATTGAGAACGCTTTCTTACTGACATAAAACTACGCGTGGGGTAACAGCGCCGAAACACTTCTCCGCGGCCCCTTTGATCTTGTTTTCAAATCGAAGCGAAATGTTTCCAATCCAGGACAGTTTTAAGTAAACAGGGCATTTACTTGGTCCAAAAGTTTTTTCACTGGAAAACAATGATAATTTTGCCCTGATGGTCAAGTTGACGACATCCTCTAGATAACCATTAGAAACGAAAATTTGTTTTATTGTATCAATTTCTAGGTTAAATTTCTCTCTGGAACAGATCATAAGCGCGCGCGTTTGTACTCTGAGGAGTGTCAGACGAAAAAAGCTTTTCAGTACTAAATTGTTTTCGCTATTTCGTGCAATTTTGTTGTTTTGTACCACCAACAAACAAATTTTAAGCTTTTTCACAAATATGGGTTGTCATGGTTCTTGTATTATAATAAAAAGTGAATACATTTAGATTCTTTCTTCATAAGAGGGATTTTAAAAGAATACGAGCCAGAAGAATGAAAACAAGTGCAGATGAAGTGAGCCTTTATGTCCCTTTCCAGAGATCATAAGGGCATCTAGATAGGAAATTATACCATATGCATAAGACGTGGATATCACATTCATTGGCAAGCGTCCCTCGCTTTTGTACTGCATATGATTGATTAAATGGGTTTTCAATGTTAAAAGTTTTACAGTGTACATATATATTACATATCCTTTTCCTTTCTTTGTCTCAATCATATACAAAAACAGCTGAAGATTGTCTTTATTAGAAAAAAATAGAACTTTTATTCCAAAAAAGGAAAAAAATTGTAAGAATAGTCAGGGTACATAAAAATATATTAGATCTATCTTATCACAAATTGCAAGTTATACCATAGTATTTCCTGATGGGAATAGCACTTGTTTTCAGCAACAAACCCTCTTGACTCCCATTCTTCTTCTATATATGAAAGTTGAGAGGCTTATCTGTATGTTCATTAAACCATTTCACACATTTCCAAACATCCGTTAACTTTGACCACGGTTTCTGACACCCTCTGCGTTCTTACATCTCTTGCTTTTTCTTCTAGTTTATTGACCAAAGATAACACACCGGTTCTTCGTAACCAGGCATGGGCAAAGTGAGAACATAAAAATCCATGGCAAAGTAAGACAAGTTTACTAACCAGTTTTCCACTTACTGCAACCTAATCCGACGGTAAATTTTATGCCAAAAAGATTTCACTTAATATAACTAATTCACCCCCGGCTTTAGCTGTACTGTCGTGTTTACAAACATTATCAACTTTGTAAACTACGTGACGCTACCAAGATATTTTCTGCTTTCCCGAGATAATCTGTTTTGTTCTTAGTAACAACATCTCACCCTATCTCGAGTTTCACCACGTCATTCTAAGCGGAATTACAAGATTACCTGCGTATATTGAAATGTTGTATAAAAAAATTATAAAAATGACAATGACGTGCAAGCTGCCCTCGAACCACCTACCGGAATTCCAAGCAACAATTTTTGGGGTTCTACCCTGGATTTTGATTCCCCTCTAGAAACCAATCAGCATGCATCATTTTAAAGATGTTTCGTTTACATTTTATTTACAACACTTCTCTCAATAAAAGAAATTGGCAGAAAGCGTGTTTTTCATTGCGGAGATATTTGCAAGGAGACGGAAGTGTAAGAGTCGGAAGTGTGTTGAATAAAACATAAGCAATGAGAGCAAAATAAGAGGGACCCTTTGGGGAAAATACTTATAGTGAGATGCAAAGATATACGGTATCAAAAGCAGTCAAATACCTTAAAATCTTTCTAAAGGCCTTTTTAATACTTTCACCCTGTTCAAGGCTAAAGCCACTACTACGAAAACGGGTTACTTTTCTCCTTCAAAAGACAATCCATTCATGCTTGCAGTCCCCTATCTGTCCTATCCCTCGAAACATATTTTTTCTCGCTTCACGAGAGCAGGTGTCAGAGCACAGAACCTAAGGAGTCGTGGCAGGCAAGCTACACGACGGTTCGAACTCACGACCCTCAGATTTCTAGTCTGACTCTCTACCACTCTACCACTACTACATTTACGAAACTAGGAGATCCCCAAAACAAGTTACAATTGATCATTGTATGAGTTTCCATCCTTTACGATAATCCAAACAAAAGTTCTAAACTGGTATAGATCTTGAAAGTAAACAGATTCTTTTGATAACATAGACTTTATTAGGCGAGGTAAACTTACATATAATAACATAATTCTATCTTTCCCTAATATCTTAAATTGTAGCATTAAATTTTGCGAACGCGATGTCTACGTCTTTCAAAAGAATAGTTGAATTGATTATAGATTAACTTCTGCGATTGCTATTTAAAAATTGTGTGTATTGAGTATGACTAAAGAATTGCATAAAATTTTAACATCAATAAAAGCCTGAGAGACTCTGAGGAGTTACTTACATCTAACAATAACCATTGTCTCATTGGATGTCATTACACCAGCAATATTTTTAGTGCTGCATTTGTACATTCCACTCTTGTCCCTTTTGATTCCATCTAGTACAAGTGTGCACCTGTTTTTCTCTGCGAGTGGACTGCCATCTTTAAACCAGCTGCATCTCACATTCGGTTTATGATTGGAGTTACAGTGAATAAGCAGGTTGTCATTTTCATCTACTAAATTTGTCTGCTTCCCATTATTGAAAATTTTGAGTTCCGGATCAAACGTTAAGTTGGGCTGATCGATATCTAAAAAACATTTTGGAGAAATGGATTAGACTGCTTTGATACATAAAGATTACAAAAAGGCAAGTTACTGTCTGAGTCTGTCTTTCGGAATGAATAGAAATAATATGCTAAAATATCTAGATTATACGTCAAAGATCTGTTAATTGTGTTACCTTCCTAGGAAGGCATTGTCTTGTGACGCTTTTTGTAAACAGTTTTGGAAGCTAGCAAAAGTCCGCTACTAATCAAGAAAGATTTTGCCAGTCAACTTATATTGTAAAAAAATTCACACCGAAATCTTTTTTGTACACGAAAACGTATGTATTGGAAACAGGAACATAGTGGTGATTCAAGTACCTTCGTAAGTGGCGAGGTAACCCGGATGAAAGGAGGTTATCTAATGGCAAAACTACTTCATAAATATAATATCTTTGCATCATAAGACCTGACAACTAACTACAACTAAAGTTAATCGCAATGCTATTGCTTTTATTGCTTTTTCAAAGTAATGATGAAAGCTGTAATTTGCATATAGCCCTTTTCCCACCAGATCCTTATGACAACCTAACACAGAGGACATACGTCTCTACTGACTATTGCTGTGATCGTCACAGCTATTTCAGCCTATGAACAATACTTTCCTTCACGGCTTCGTGAAACAAAGATGATATACAACATACAAAAAAGAGGAGCCACCCATTAGAAACATTGTAATAATGGTGTGTATCGTATGGTAATGCCTTTCACAGGACACAGTACTTACAAGCAACGTTTAGATATTGGGATCTTGAGTCCTTCACAGCAACTGAGTTAGTTGTGCGGCATGTATAGTTCCCACTTTGGGACCTGTGTAGTCTGCCAAGGTCTAACTGTCTTGTTGTACCAACAACAAAATCGTCTTTAAACCAAGTATAGGTGACTCCTGGATTTGCCTGCACCGAGCATTTTAATACCATTGCCTTTCCTTCTATTTCAAAACTTTTAAAATCAGTTGTTATTTCTGGACCATCATGATCTAGAATGGAACAAAACAATAATTGTTTCACGGATTTATAAAACGCAACAGTTTAGCAGAAGGTATCTTCATAATCAACCATAGGACTAAATATCTACAACCATCAAAATTGTTATTTAATTACAAGAAAAGGCATTGGCTGAGTCATTGAAAAATTATCGACGGGTTTATTCATGCTTTTAAGAGATCAGATAACTACAGCTCAATGTTGGGGACTATAAGATCTTCTCATTAAATATGCATTTGTTATATGAAAATTCCATACATATTCTGTAATTTTGCATGTTGTTTATTTTATCAATCCTATGTAACTCAGAACAGTAAACCAGATCCCTTTTCGAAAACTATTTTATTATATCCATGGCATACTAAACATTGCTCGCATAGCTAGAAGAATTACTAGATAGCATGAATTTTTAAATGATTTCTCTCCGCTTGACCCCATAATATATCAATATATTTAATCTTCATCAAGGTTTCTTTTACACATTCAAATCAATTCTAGGCTAAAGACAGGCCAATGCAGCCTTACTTCTGGTGTAGTTATCGTAATGCGTAGATGTATATAGAAAATAATAGACTACCTATTGCAATATTTTTCACGGGAAAGCTCAAACTATCTCTTTAATTGATGATGCTCAACTATTAAATCATTAGGGTTTTGTTAGAGAGTTTTGAAACTTTGAAACCTGATATGTCGGTGTTGGGAAGGGACATCACCCTCAATTTTGGCCATTGACGTTTTTACTAATAAGGTAACATGAAAGTTGAGTTTTTTCCCCTTAATTCAAAAATGTTCAAAATCGTGATGCCACACTTTCCCACCGCATTAGGGTGTACATGTATGTACTATCCGCGTGTATATCGACTACTTCCTATTAAGATTACAGAAAATATTTATGACTTCTACGTAATTCCTTTGCTATAGCAGCTAAGTAAAATTACCAGTCCAGTCTATTGAAATACCAGCTCAAAGGTTCTAAATTACTTTCCATGAACTACCTAATCGTTTTGAGATAAAATCAACTGCTTTCTCCATTGATAGAAAACAAGTATTTATTCCATTCCGGTGAAACACTGTCACCCTGTGGTTATTTATGAGTAGGGCTAGAAGACCCTAGCTAAAAAATGAACCCTGTGGTTATTTATGAGTAGGGCTAGAAGACCCTAGCTAAAAAATGATATAAAAGAGTTATGTCAAGGCAATATTTTAAAAACAGACTTATTTTAGTTGTTAGGTTCCAGTTGACACCCTACGCCACTTCAGACTTCCATATGCAGCAATGGTGATTATTCTGGCTTATAAGTCTTATCCCCCCCCCCCCCCTCCAAGGAGACTCTTATTTCTTCCCTGTTTTAGCTTGCAGGGATATGTTAATTTGGAAGGGGTGGACTGATCAGTTACCAAGGGGTAACCAGTGGGCAGCTCCCGTAGCTTATTTTTAATTTTCCCGTCATTAAGTGACAACCTTCTCTCTATGTACACGCTTCCCATTTTCATCCGTTGTCCAATAATTTCCAGGCATTCGTGAAAAGAGAGTTCGTCAATGAATAACCTCCCTCTCTAAGAAGAAGCCCACATGTATTATATATCCCATAGTAACACCTTAATTGTCTTGACATCCTTCCTGAGCAGTAAGTAAGACTTTTGTAGTACACTTGCCATGATGACCTGTATTTGCTGCAGTGGCAAACACTGCACATTACTTCCCCTACTGAAGATGTAAAGCCATAAGCAAAAGTTTCAACTAATTTGCAAAAGAAGCTAAGTTCAGTTAAAGGGTAAGATTAGAAAACGTGATTAGATTAATAGGGTAATATACGAAAACATGGAGAAACTATTTGGACAGAAAAATTTAGTTAAGGGCTCGAAAATAATTGTTTTTTTAATTTATTACTGAAAAATTACTCATCGTCGCTCTTACTCGAACAACACTCTAGACACCCTCTTTTAGCAAGAGCTTCTTATTTTCGCGGTTGACATAGATGCTCTTTAAACCTTTTAACTATTGGGAGAATTATCAAATATTTTTTCAGATTCTTAAGTATCTAGATCAAATAGTGGAATGACAACCAGAGACCACATTAGTTCTAAGCAAATAATAAACTTGGTTGCGAAGATACACAAACTCTTTAAAAAAGTCCAAAATAAGCAGAATGTCATAGATTATGGGATAAGGAGAACTCACAATGAACCACAACTTCCACAGATGCTTTCTTCGAGTCAACCAAATTCTTGGCTTCACAAGTGTATGTCCCTTGCTGAGTTCTATGGACTCGTTCAAGTTCAATGGTTTTGCTGCTTTCAACTATTTCCATATTATTTACAAACCACCTCCAAGTGTTTAGTGGATTACTGGCAACTTGACAGGATATAGTCAGGTTGGTATACTCAAGCAGAGTTTGTGTATTATTCGGCGTGATTGTAGGTTGATCGATATCTAAGGACAAGAAAAAATTTTTAAGTTAGTAAGTACTCTTGATATGACATACACACAGTTATAGAGTTCAAATAGTTTGTTGGTGGTACAAAACAATAAAACTGCACAAAATAGCGAAAACATTTTAGTAGTAACATAATTTCGATATTTCGTGCAGTTTTATAATTATAGAGTTCCAACTAATAGGTGCTGTAAATAAACCAAGTTTATCAAAAGATTGGGAGCTTTTAAATAAATGAC
>JAAAKL020001522.1:0-30447 GCA_010016065.2 Carybdea cf. marsupialis auct. non (Linnaeus, 1758) | reverse complement strand
CTTGTGGCTTGTGCCCTATGAAAATTTATCTTCTTTTTTCATTTCCACTGAAGGAAGTAGGCTATTTTTGAAACTCACCATTATCTTCTTGAGCAAGCCTTTGTATTACTATACACACCTTGTTGTATCACCACCGAAGTACTCAATATGTAGTGTTGCTAGTACTTTCCTTTTGGACCTGATTTAAGATTTGATAGTATGTAATCGACTTCGTAATGCTAAACACTTTTCAACTGCTAGTTTGAGAATCAGTTCCCTCTCTTTTAAAGCAAAAGATCGAACTTTCTGTTCCTTTTTGTAAGATTATTGGCCTGCACAACGTCATTTCGAAACCTCATATTTCAATCCATAGAGAAAGTGGGCTTTCAATCGGATATTGAATGCAGTCAAACTTCAGCTATTGATTGGGTGTCTCGACAACGTTTCCTATTACGACCATTTAATTAGTAATTAGGCTTCATTATTTATGCTGTACTTGTTTTGCTTTACTGAAGCGCGAAGTTTTGGAATCAATTCAAATCATCTCCTCACACACTGCATATCAAGCAACGTTCATCGTTTAAGTAAGATCTAACCTAGATTTCTTCTCTCTTGCTTTCATACGCGTGGGCAACAATCATGGATTTTGTTATGCGGAAGGGAGAATACCTGCCTTCCATTTTTATTTTCACTAGCAATACACTAGAAATGATTAGTCAGTGATCTCAAAGAAAGTTATAAAATTTGGTCGGATAAGAAAAACATTTCACTGTTTCATGAGAACAAAGTGTGTAAATGTAAGTAACTTGAACGGTTAGAATTTTAAGATTCAACAATGATAAAAGGCAACTTGTGGTACCAAGGTGGTTTTGTACAAAGATGGAAACGGCTTCTCTGATCGAATGAACTGTCGGTGGTTACATGCAATGACGTCATAGTAAATAATGACCTTGCTTTTTCGCTCTCTAGGAAGATATCGTGACGTAAGGGGAACATTGTCTTAACTCCCGGTGTAGGGAGTCCAGTCCCAATTCCTCATGGTCTCACAATTTTTTCAATGATGACGTTAACGACGTTGACTCTATAAAACTTTACACATAAATAATGTTAAGCCCTGCAAATTTCGCCTAACATCAAATAGTTTTACTTCGAGTTTAAGAAGATACAGTAGAAAAAAGTTATGGCACCAACGAGCTTTACTTCTTTACTTGTCTTTGTCATTTATTTATTTGGATCTTCTCTTACAAATGTGTAATTGAAGCTGCAGGGCTTTGGTACCATCAAGATTCCTTATGACTAGTTTAACACTTGGAGGACCAAGAATAGGACAACTATAGACATTATGGGCTATGCTATTGGTGCGCCACAAGAGGAGAGTCGGCAGCCCTGGACCTGTGTATCCTTAAAAATGATTTAGTGTGTGCAGTAACACTTCCAATTCGATTTTATGATGACCATGCTTCTTCATCTGTAGATTAATACCTAAGTGATATATGCTGTCTCGATGTAGCTATGGAGGTGAACTGAATAGTACTAGCAGATTGTGCCAGGTCCCGTGTAGTAGTAAGCAGCAAGAAGATTGGTAGCTAAGAGGTGGCCCATGGGGTTCTTAGTCACACAATACTACACTATATAAAAGCATACCACTCTAGACCATGCCATACCTAATCCTGCTATACTATGCTATCGAATACCGTTCTTTATGGTACTTCAATATACCACATGTCATAAAATACTGGGTCATCTCATCTCACCCAAGAAAGCAACTTCCTATACCACCGCATCCCGCAAAGTACCGTACCATACAATACCATACAATGCCATACAATACCATACAATACCATACAATACCATACAGTGCCATACAGTACCATACAATACCATACAATACCATACAATACCATACAGTACCATACAATACCATACAATACCATACAGCACCATACAGTACAATACTATACCATACAATACCATACAATACTATACTGTATTAGTCTATATTACATCTCCCCATACAATGATACCACACCGTAGATTACTGAACCATGTCATATGATACCTTACCATACAATCCAACACTATATATCAAATATTACAATATACCATACCATACTATACCTTGTTTGTAAGAGACTAGGCTGTATCATACCCATCCATTACAACAATCAGGAAGTTTATTCCATAATCTTGTATTGATATTAAATGCTAGAAATTTCCAAATCTCTCTCTCCGTCTCTCACGAAGACAGGAAAGCTAGAGAAATTTGCTTTCTTTTAATAAATATCTTGCACGCTCTTAAAGTGAGTGATTTACCCATCAATTTAGCCAATATGTTTGGGATGGCTAACATTAGCAGCCCTGGTCGTTAAGCAAAGCATCAGTACTGCTTCCTTCAAAGTCAAAGCTAAGATTTTGTGCTTTAATGGACACAATCGAAGGAAGCAGTGACCGGAGCCAAGACTTAAAATCTGATTCTTTGATGTTTTATTGCACTATCAAGGATGGATGTCCTATTTCTTAAGGCATTTCCTCAGCAAAGACATGATTTCCTTTCCTTTGGAAAACAAGGACATCTGAAAATTCGCCGACTGTCCCAGTTATTTCTAAAATGTCATGTCCAGATTCTGTATTACGGACATTCAAGAATTTGTTAAGAATGCAAGTATTTGTTAAGAATCTTATAGAGTAGACGATTTGAAAATACCAACTTTAAAAAGATACTAGAGGAAAGTGAAAATGTCTCCACTGGGGTTCTAGATATTTTCAAATCCTCTCTTCTCTATAACACTTTGTACTTTCAATGAGCTGTGAACAGCATGATGGGCCGGATGGCAGTCTTTTCATGGTCAAGTCACATGGCCCGGAGAGGCTGGTCTCCAAAATTGTGTAGAACTGGATGCGATGTCCACCGCTGGGGTCTGAGGAGCCAATGTTGTGACTAGAGAAAAGTGATCTTTGTTATCGCCAGGTGACCATATCCCAGATGGTAAAGCAGTGCGTCGCGAATGCTTGGGTCACTGGTTCGAGTCTCGGTGGTGACATTTTCACTATTCTCTTGTATTTCTTTAGTATTTTTATTCTTCTGCTCAAGGCCCGCAGCCTAAAGGGAAGGCATTCAGCAGTCATCAAATGACTGTCTTTGTTAGCTTTTTTGCGCAATTGATTCTTCTCGGTGGTGAGGGGGAGCTTTTGGACTTCCCCTTATTTACTTCAGTACCACTACGTCCTGCTTTAATATACTTTTAGTACTATCCCTTGGTTGTATTATGGTGAAAAAAGTTTGGACATCCTAGCTATAGCTCATTGGACATGGACTTTCGTCTCTACCAAGGAAAACGATCATGACTGGCCAACATGTGATTTGGGCAAATTTTGCTTCTTTTTTTAAATTTGCCATTAAAAAATTAGCTTTTGTATTGCGGTAAACATTTGAAGCGAATGTCGTTGTACAAAGTAGATGGTAAAGAAAGGATTGAAAGCATTTTCAGCCTCTACTTTTAGAAAAACTTTGCTTAAATTGGAAATTTGACTCTAAAATTAGCAATTTACAGTTCTGGTCCTGAACGAATTTTGACTACACCATAACTTTTCAAACGAAAATTTTGAACAGACCTGCCTGAAATTTCAACATCAAAATACCGCTACTTGATGACAGATAGCATAAATGGACAAGTCAGAATGTTTTACGTCTCTAAAACCTACGGGTGGGAGACAGCAGGCAATACTTTGCAGGGAGGGGTCCAAATCCCCCACGAGCAGACATTTATTAATGTATTACCAGAACACTTAGTATTTAATTAACAACTAACTGCCCCTGTTCGCTAATTTCCTTCCTGTGTTTGGTGTGAGTGCCTACGAGTTGGCGCTCCTACTTGTAGAGTTATTTGCAAGGGTGTGTTCTGTGAGAGTCAACGAGTTCTTGTTTTGACATCGGTGAAAACAACATGCAAGGTTTCGGGTATCATTATGATATGAATGCTCTTTTATATAACAATACACGTAAGAGATTCTGCACGTGGCTTCGTTTGCAGTGTTACAATGTTAAAGCAATACTTTCTTTGGTCAACATTTTGATGGTAACTTAAAGTATGTAACTCGTCTGTCAAACAAAACTTATATAAAAACGCACCTGCCGTGAAAGGAGTTATCGGAGTTGGCCACTTGGAATACAGTTGTTGGTCTTGCGTAAGTAAATTTTCGGAGATTTGTTTGGAGCATGGAGAGCCCTGGCTCAATCTGAGTAGCATGACACTTGATAATAAGACTTGGCAGTCGCCTAACGGCCGGGTGGAAGAGAGGCATGGGGGCCGATGGCAGTACACAACAATTTCTTTATTGCACGATGCACAATTCAAAAGTGAAAAGAATGTTAAAATTGTTTTTCTTTCAAGTTGATTGATAGGATTGGAATGCATCGAGAGAGCGATAAGTGCGAGGGATAGAGGAGTAGTGGCTTAAAGTGAAGAAGGACTACTACAACTGCAGGATATCCTTACTATTCCTGTACAGTAGCAGAATAGGGTATATCATCGTCATTTGAATACATACACAACATTCCTGTCTATTTAGCATCGTCAATTAAAACTCGGATGTACCTGAACACCTCTCTGTGTCATTGCTTGTAATCAAGGGTGGCAAAACGAGTTGGAATGGTGTGAAAATATTCACTCCATTTTTACAAGAATTTATCTCCAGTTCTTCTAAACTAATAAAGAGATTTGGGGTGTCATATTTTCTCAAATCTTGATGACCATGAAGTGCTTAAGGAAATGATTGACAAATGCTAATAGGCTACAAGCTTGTAGTTTTATAGGATGAAAATGGTCTCCTACAACTATCCCTTCATGATTGCAACATGACTTTGCGTAGACGTAGAAGATCAGTCTCAACAGCACGGTTTCCAAGAGATTTTCGTTAAAATAAAGTTTCGTTACGATTTTCGTACTGTTTATTGTCTGATGATCCCCATTAAACCCTTTTTGGGTTCATGTTGGTGATATTCAATACTCTTAAGATAAAATATTAAAAAATAAAATTGTAAAGTTATGTTTTCTCCGTAGATGACACTAGATGGTCTCTCAAATTAATTGCAATTGCTTGGGGGATCATATTTCTGATCAATGTTAGATTATCACCCGAAGTTTCTACTACAACTAGTAAGTTGATTTGATGAGTACTTCAGACAATGGCCTAGGGGTCTGGGAAGCACTAGGACAATTACCTCCCTAGCAAAACTACCATGGATCATCAAGTTCACGATTGTAATAAAACAGAGGTGTTTTTTCAGGTAACGTATACCCTCACAGGTTGCACTCCCGTATTTTGTAATTTTCATGAAGATAGATCTCTGTACTTCACTACATGAAGACACTGACCCTGTTAAAATCTCTTATATTATGTTTGTGATTTCGGAAAGACCTCCCCTGTAAGGGTCCCCTCAAAGAACACAAAGTGATGTTTCTTGTTTTGTAAGACATGTCTTGTGCTCTTCCTTGTAACACCCTTTCTTGATTATGAGTAACTTGTCTCGTACCTGCTCTCAACTGGTAGTAGACAAGCATACCTCATTTTCATGGTATCTTAGATATGCTTGCCAAATTTCACCTAGAAGATGCAAGAGCAGCTCCTTGACTACAGATTGGAAGCTCTAGTTTAACCATTTCGGACTCAATAGCGACATTTTTGAAGTTTCCACGAAGTAAAACAATCGAGCTGAAGGCTGCTCCAGTCAAAGAACTAGCAAAATGGCTGCCCTGTCGATAAAGTGACAGCTGTGAGGTATATCGACTTAAAAGCTCTTCGTATGACACATTCAACTACTGACAACTGATTTTGATCGATGTAGATTGTTGATTTGGGGAATAAATACAATAAATTGAAATTCTGGTCTTTGAAAAAGATCACTCGTTTAATCACATGTTCATCATGTCCAAATTTCTCTGGGATATTATTCGTCCACGTGACAAAGCATGCGAGTTGAGTTAGTCAATATTCGATGAAGTGGAGATTTATAAAGGCATAGTTTATTTTATGAAGTTCTTAGTTTCAGACTTAAAAATGCAAATCGAAATGGATCTTTGGTGGCGAAGTGAAAAAAACGATTCGTCAGCGGAACCAAGAAACATGAGTCATGTCTATATAGGGAACATCGTGTTGGCGATCCTTAGAATTGATTTCGTGGTATCACATGTTTTGCTTGTCATCAGAAGTACACGATGAAAACAAGTGACCTTTCAAAGCTCTATGAATCAATCGGCGCTGGAGCACGTGCAAGTGAAATCCTATATGTTACGTCGTGTACGACGCAAACGAAATCACAAAGCGTGAAGAGATATGAACAGCACCTGTTCCAACTTGCCTTTGCACTGAAAACTTCGTTTTGGAACGAACTGATATCACCGGGCCAACTTAAACAAGTCAAGTTGAGTAGCAGTTAAGGCAAGTTTCTCAAATGGGCAGATCAAATGGGCTGAGGTTAATCGAGGGTTTCTCAGGGTGGGCAGAAGTTGCTTGGGAACATTTAACCCCGCAAATGATAATTAAATCATCGTGGTTATTAAACGGTTTTTTATCTTAGTCCACGAGGTATACTCCGAGGCCAAATTGAGAATGGAGATGCTAGGTGACATCTAAATATGTAGTGGGCTAGCTCTGCTAGGTGCACAGGCGACTTTCTAAATACTCAGACACGAATGACTCATATAGCAACCAGAGTGACGTGAGCGGTTAACATCGTGCCCTCAGCATGTGACTTACGTTCGTTCTTCTGATTGGGTGACACTACCCGGATATTACGTAAAACAAAAGATTGTCAATCAAACTCCTGAGTCATAAATTATTGATTTGTGACGTCAGTACTCATGCATGAGAGCAGTTGCCATCAAGACTTCATTGTCTTGGATGAAAATGTCGAAAGGAAAATTTTGTATACATTGTTCAATCTGTGGAGGGATGTAGAATGGACTGTGTTGGATCTGTACTAGGATTATTATGTTAGACGAGAAGATGAGCGAAACTACGAATGAAGTTGCAAAGCCCTCGGCCGAAGAATCGGCGGTTGAAAGTAGTGTTGATTGTGAAGTGCCAACAGAAGAAGCAGTGAATGAAGTAGCGGACAGTAATGTCGATTCTGGAAACGATATTGTAGTTGTTCAGCCCGACTCAGAGATTGGCACGACTCAAGAAGAGCCAAGTGCAGAGCCGAAACTTGATGTTCAGGAATCATCAGAGACGAATATTTTTCATAGGCTGACAGAAGTTACCGATAACGTGGAAGATAATGAGAGGTTTTTTTTATGTGGCGTTTGTAAAACCAACCCAGTCGTTTCTGGTTCAGTGCCGAAATTATTACCGTGTCTTCACTCATTCTGTGAGAAATGTATCGATTTAAAATACCAACAGCAAAAGGGGACTGTGGATTCCAATGGAAACTCAATTCCTCCGCCTCGACTTAAATGTCCTTCGTGTGGACAGGAGTTTTTGGTTTCTTCCACCAACGGAATCTCCGGGTTTTTAAACAACCAGTTTATTATCGAGCAAGCCAAAGCATCTCCAACTGAGGAGACCGCAGATCAAACTTGTACATCTTGTGATGATGAAAGCCCTGCTGATAGCTTTTGCCAAGATTGTAGCGAATGGTTATGCCGTGCTTGTGTCCATGCACATCAACGAGTCAAAGTAACCAAGGATCATGTAATAAAACCGAAAGAGGACTGTGATTTTCCTCTCGTTAATGGAGGCCATGCAACTTCAGTCAAACCTCTTTTTTGTAAACTTCATGCTCACGAGCAACTGAAATTATTTTGTGCTACATGTGATCAGTTAACATGCCGGGATTGCCAGCTTGTCGAACACAAGGATCACCGCTACCAGTTTATCAAAGAGGCAGCTGCGAAGCACCGTGAAGTACTTAGAAAATTACTGCAATATCTGAAAGTCAATCTTGGATTACTAAAAGACACAGTTAAAGAAGTGGAGGTGGTAAAGCGAGGTCTTTTGTATCGAGAGAAGGAAATCGAGTCAGAGATAAATACCACAATTGATGTTTTAATCAGAGCTTTGGAACAGAGGAAAGAAAGTTTGATCGCTGAATTGCATACACTGGTGCAGTCAAAACAAGACGCCCTACAGAAGCAGACGAAGGATCTCACTCAAATGAAGCTAATCTTAGCCCACAATTATGATTTTGCTACTTACGCCGTAGAAAATGGCAGCGATGTTGCTTTGCTTTATTGCAGAAAGGTTCTTGGTACAAGGATGCACAATTTAAATAGTCTGAAGTACAGGCAACGACCCTTGGCTTACAATGACCTCAAGTTCTCTTTGGACGTAAACAAACTCTGTTCGTGTCTTGCTAAGACCGGCACTGTGTATTCGCAGGAAGACGTCCAAAGGAAATTAGAAGCTTATTTGCCTAAATCTGGAGCTACAAGGTTACCCATGACAGGCACATCTGATATTGGCACGAAATCTTTCTCCTCGACCCATAGTAGTCAAGGAACCCCTCCTCGACTAACACCCCTTGAAGCTCTCACTGCGGTGAGTAAGCGTGTAACATCAGCTACGATGCCTTTTATTGTACTTTCTTCGAAACCGACGACTACCATCAGTCATAAACCCACTTCAGCGTCTAGGTATGCTGTGCCAATTACCCAAAACGGATCAAACAACAGTGGGAGTTCACTCGCATCAGCGGCAGGGTACTCTCACAGTGGTTTAGATAGACGGTACATAGACAGAAGGCAACTTTCGACTGATTCAGTTACTAAGATAACCTCCAGTAACTCTCCTAATCCACACAGCGGTCAAGGGAAAATGTTGACGAAAGAGGAATTAACTGCTAGATATTTATCGCATATTAAGGGTTACTTATCTACAACAGCAGACAATATTTTAACAAAGGGTAATACAGTTACCTCCACATCACCACAATCAGCACAGTTTACGAATATTTATCATTCAATACGATCTCCAATAATAACCAGTGTTCATAGTGGGAGAAGATCAGGAGAGCCTGCATCCCAATCCGATGCCAACCCAGGAAGTGCCTTCAGACCCAACAGAAGCCCCAGGGATGATGCTTATCAAAGGCCAGGGGCACGTTCAAGTTCAAGTGATCCAGGACCTAATGTGACTACATACGGTGTTGGAAGTGATACAGTTCCCATAAAGCAGGAGAAGCCAGATAGTCCAGAGGAGGTCAATGGAGGAAGTCATGTAAATCAGAGGAATTTCTTTACTTTTGTAAGTTCAATGTAGCAAGTTTTTTGCTTGTTATATTGAGAAACTTGTGTTTAATTGTCAGTGGTAAGACACGTTAACTGAAATATTATTTTTGATATGCTTAGGTATACTTTATGTGATATTTAATATGTATTATAGTGGTCATACCTGTTGTAAAACCCTCTTTCATTCAACCCAGGGCTATTTGGCATTAAAGTCTATTGAAGTTTATTTTACACCAGTTCATACCATGGCTACAGAGAGTTTCTTCACTGCTGGATTCTTCTTCTACTAAAGTCATTTAATTATAGTTTCTGGCAAGTCAGATTCTCATTTTTTATATTTTTGTAAAAGTGGTTGATTTAATCATAATGGCTGGGGAGTCTGTTATCTAGTGTTTTGTTGTCACCTCCATTCTTGCCCACTTGTCCCATCTTTAAGAGTGGTTTTAGTAATGTAAACGAAATAATGGAATATTCAAGCTTTAAATGTTTCTTAGGCAGTAGTGACCATGGGCCATAGATTAAATCCTGCAGAGGGAAGAAACTAGCATCGAGACCAAGTGGCTTCAATCTATCCTGAACAGGTGGTGTGTGCACAAATACATAATCCTTATCTGATTCTCTTGTTGTCTTCAAGCATTTCATTGATGCTTAGGTTGTCAAATATTTGAGAGCTTTTCCCCCTCTTCTTATTTCAGAGCTATTGGTTAATTTAGCCTCAGGAGAAAAGTATAATATTTCATCTTCCATAGTATGTAAACATGGTAGTTCAGGGGTGTGAATTGGCACTACAACTGATGTCATTTTGCGATTAGTATATGGATGAATAGATACAAATGTTGATCCACTTTTGTAATAAACATTTATCCTCTTATTCTAGAACCAGGAAGATGCAACAAGTGCAGAGAGTGGATATGATGAAGGGATGACTAATGATGATTACTGCGCAGTATGTAGGAATGGAGGACAGCTGTTATGCTGTGATACATGTCCTAGAGTGTTTCACTTAGAGTGCCATGTGCCACCACTGTTACAACTGCCCAGGTATGTGTTACTATTCGGCAGATCCAAGTACTTACTGATGCACTTTAAGCATTTTATGACCACTGTAGCCCCTGCTTGTGCTATTAGATGGTATAAAGCAGCAACAACAAGCATGTATCAGATCATATACAAGGTTGGAAATAAGAGAATAAAAACGGTTCACTATCTTTGTGGATAGTGAAAAGCAACATCAGCAGGGGTTCAGGGGCACTGTAAGGGCCTTCTGCGAGGTTTTGTAATTTTGAAATTTAAGAGGCCAAAAATGGTTCTGGGAAGTTGTGCATGGTGTTGAGTGCTTTTTTCAAGTGTGGCAACAAGTTTCACCTTTTTTAAAGTTTCACATCTCTAATATCGGGTTGCAAAGCGGTCTTGTGAAAATGAGAACTGAATTGCGATGTTCCAAAGGTGGTTTAGGAATTGTGATATGTTATTTTGAACCCAGATATAGGACCTTTATGGCAGGATGCCTGTTCAGATGTCATCGTACATTTTTCAGGGAGTCAAACCATGATTCTTACAGGAGTAAACAGCAAGTAAACTGGAACCTGTCTGTTATGACCATTACAGCATTATCATTAATTTCTATCATTGAAATATATTTTGCAACACCCAGTCTTGTAGAGGCCTGTCATGTTTATAGCAAAATCATATGACATTAAAATTTATTTCAAACTGTGCTTTTTGCAGAAATTGAAACACTGTGTGAAATAAGACATTGATATAAAAGCTGTAAGTAGAACAGATAGTAACATTGCCGGAAGCTACATTAAACTCTCACCAGGCAACACCAAATAATCTTGCCCTGGTAATTATGAGGATGATTAAAATATTTAGAATGTTCCTTGCTATTTATGCAGTTATTAAAACTTATATCTAATCTATACAACAATGTTTGGTTGTATGCTGTCGCATTACTACCCCACCGTCTGTAAATGACATATGTGTCAACAAAAGCTAGGAACAAGCAATCATGTTTAGACAGCAAGGTGCTAGTCCAACAAACACTATTCCTTTTATTAATGCGGGTTTCTATCATTTTGTTGTTTCCTTACACTGTTATATTTAGCCAGCTTTATAAGATATCAACATTGTTTGACATTAACTTAAGACGTACCTTCCTACCTGAAATGACTAGGGCCCTGTTTTATAGAAAATTTTACTGTAGATAAAGTAAAATGCCTTGGCACTTATGTAGGAGACTTTTTTCTGGCACTTTGCAAGTGACAATTGTGTGCATATACATTTACAGAATTGATGTGTACATTTAAGGTTTGCAGTGTATCATATCCCACTTGAATAAATGTCACAAGTGACAAAGTGTATGTAATATTACAATAATTTTGTCAATAAGATACTGTACAACTTCCATTTTGTATATGTTTACCTAAAACCTCCACATGCTGCCTTTGCTCCCAAGGCTCAAGATCAGCACATTTACATGGTCTTTCCAAGATTCATAAACTTTCCTTCTTGATAAAACCCATTTTATATGAGCCAGACATGTATTACTACTCTTTCCAAATGGTTGGATGACGAAGTCAAAACGTTTTTCTGTGATCAGTATAGGATGATTATATTTTCCAGTGTGATGTTAAAGGCCTGTGTTGTGAATATTAACAAATATGACCCTGCAAGAGACAAACAAGATATAACTTGTCCAAAACTTTCAGAGTATCTCTATATCAGAAAATGTAATCTATATGTAAAGAAAAAAGATCTGGCTGATTTCCAAAAGAGAAAAAGCCAAACTCAGCCTGGCCAGCTTAAGGATGTTTGTATTACCGGTTTGATGGCACCAGGACCATCACCAGCTAATGTTTTTATGTACATTATCAAGGGATCAGTTCCAAGTGTCAGCAAAATGCATCTGTTTTGTTTGCTATATGTAGATAGCCACATTGCATCTTATAGCATCAGCTGATAATTGAAAGCTATCAATAATTGAGAGTCATCCGTTATGTTTACTATGGGGTCGGAAAATGATGGCATACTCCCTTTCCTATGTGTTGACATGAACAAGTAGTCTACCAGAGAAGAGAGCAGTTTTTACTATTGCCTACATATTGTTGGGTTATCAGAGTTATATAGATATAACAAGTATCTAGGCCAGTGATTCCCAACCTTTTGTGGATTGTTGCCCCCTCAGTGATCAAATAGGTCCATTGTCACCCTATTGTCGTAGTGGCACATGTTGGTAGCAGTTTATGAGCAGCAGTTTATTCAGAAGTGTATATTTGAGTACAGTTTTTAAACGTTAAAGTTCAGTTTCTCATTCTCATTGTGATGGTTGGTATTGATAGTACAAGGAGAGTTCCCTGATTTCCGATGTAAATTCAGTCGGGTATAGGTGTAAGTCTATCGCCCCTTTCAAAAACATTTTTGCCCCAAAGGGGGCGACATCATCCACATTTGGAAATACTGACCTGAATTTTAAGTGATGAAAATCAGGGGCTAGTTACATTATGATGTTTGCACTAAATTGGGTTAATACTAACATTTTTGTATTTTCCATATGTGGAAATATATATGTGCCAAGTTTGCTGGAAGATAGAAGAGAAAAACCGTACAAAAATACACAACCAAGTGACTGCATATTTTTCGGAAATTCAAAATGGCCACCACAGCTCATTTTTGCCTCAATTTTAGCAAAGTTCAAACTGTGATGTCTCTAAAACTATTTGGATTTTGAAACTAATATTTTGGATTTACACAAAACCCATGCTAATCCTCCTCCTGTGCAAATTTGAAGGAAATCGGAGAGGGTGGGTGTCAGGGCTGGTTGAATTGACTTGGGATGACCCCTAGGCAATATTATAAGTGATGATTTACAGTTGCAAGCTCTTAAGTTTGTTTGTTACTGAACATGTTAAACATATATTACCCTCACTGCCAAGCTCAACAAGCTTCCACATATGATTGTAAGTTCCCAGTAACTGCTTCTTGATCTTTTAATGTTTCTTCTGCAGATATTACACATGTTAAAGCTTCAGAAATTCTTAGAGCTCTTGAAGTTATAGGATTTGACTGATTAGAGTATTTTGTTGAACATGGCACATAATCAAATGTATGATCTCTGTAGAAGCCTTGTTTTGTAACACAATCAGATTATTAAATCTGTCAAAAAGTCGGTCAGAATTCATTTTGCAAAGATTCCAGCTTAAAGGCTGATTTACTCGCTATGATTTTGTTAGGCCGATTAACAGTTGGTATGCATACTATTATTCCAGTGAAAAAAGTACTTCCCTCTTGGTCTGCACAGACAGTTTTCCTGTATCATATTTCTTAATTGGCAATATCAGTGCTTAAGAATCTTCATTCATTTATTCATGCCTGCACTGTACCTGTACGATCTCATTGCCGTTAATCACAAACATTACTGCATCAGTACCACTTTTATGCCACGTCATATGCATTTGCCATTCGGTGTTGAGAATCCAAACAGTTTTATTTAAAAGGATCATCAACATACCCAAACTTTGGAGATACATGCTTCTTACCATTTCTTAATTATGTTTCTTTCAATTGACAGTGACACGTGGAGTTGTGGAATGTGTGAAAATGTTCAAGGATCTGCTACTCAGGAAGGAAGTACAGAAGCAGCTACAAGTAAGTCACATGCAACTATAGATCATATATCGATATCTATGCCTATTATTGGATATGAAACAGGGAATGGATACAACTTATGCGAGGCCTATGTTGGTTGTAAAGCTAAATGAAGTGATACTGTTAGTAGATTAGAGAAAAGTAGGCTGGGGAAAATATGTAGAGAAGGATTGTGTAAAGGTCAAAGCAGATAAAATTTGATGGTGTCATTGTGATTGGGTTGGATAAAATTTAAATGATGGAAAGTTGCAGGAATTGGTGAATGGCCATAGCTGAAAATTGCTGACCAATCACAAGATTGCAAAAACTGAAAATAAATAATTAATGAGAAGGAGGAAGTAGGTTTGTCGCTTTTTATTGGATCTAAATTGATTGCAAAGACATAAAGAAAGGTGGCAGTTATTTACCATTTGGTGATGAATGCTATTGTAAATGAATTTAGAAAGAGCAAGATATCTGTAAGGTCTTTGATTTTTTAATTTGTGGATTGTACCAGAGCCGATGCTACTTCCCAAACCTGCTCAATTTGTTTCCTCCATTGTTGTCTTGTCATCCAGGGCAGCCATGGCCCCTGGCAAAAGAGCCACCACTTGCCAGGTTTTGGGTGTACCTTGAATACAGCTACACCCCCTTCACCTTCAAGACAACAAAGCAATCTTTCGTTAATTTGTGGTAGTTTGTAGAAATATCCAGTGTCATGTGTGTTGTTGGTCCGCAGCCCATTGACAGGGCTCAAAAATGGGTGCACAATAGCCCTTACCTTACTTTATTTTCTGTGACAGAACATTAATCATACTTTTCCATTTCTTCGACATACACCTGTCACATGGAGGTGCGTATGGCACTTTGAATTGTTTTTTTGAGACCTGCCATTGATGTTGCCCTCTGAAGAGGAGGTAGTTTCAGGTGAAATCTCTGGTATCGTAGAAGGTGACCAGATGGTTAACTTCTGAGCTGCAAGTGTTATTATCTGATGCAAAGAATGCAATGCATTGAGAGTCAATAGCATTAAGAGAATTCAACATACTTCATAAGCATATGTTTAGCATACTATGTTAATATGAGCACAACAACAGAGCACCAGGCACTGTTGTGGCAATACCTAAACTGTTCTCAGATATCTAAAGTTGGAATGGGACAATATATATCTATGACTTTGTATGTAGCATTTGCTGTTATCGAACTGGTTTTATTCTATCTGGTTGGTAGTGCTTCCTGGAATTTTATTTTCACTTTTTAAAAAATACGTCACTCAATACGTGGCAGGGTTGCTACTTTAAGGTATTAAGTCATTTTGAAAGTAGCAGAAATAAAAAGTTAACAGGAAAATAGACGTAGAAGATGGACATCTTGAAATTGCCCCAGATATGGCATGCTCCTGGAAAAGGGCCTTATTGAAAGAGTCCTGGAATTTTATATCAAACATTCATGTGTTATTATTGATAAAATGTTCCTCCGAATCACATCAGTTATTTCTATCTTTCTGCAAATGAATTCTTTTAAAAAGTGGCAGCCCAGTTTATGACGATTAAATATTAAATAATAAACATAGGTCGGATATGTTGCTTGTATTTACTGAAGTGTGAGAATGGATTGTGTAAATACCATTAAAAGTTCTGGTTGTGGAGATAAGATATTTTTAAAAATGCAAATGGGTTCATATGAAATAAAGTGTAGGAAGGTTGTGTATATTGTATAAGGCACAGTGGTGTACCTGACGTGTGGCATATGCCTATAGTTTGGGGAGTTTTTCCCTTTCTTTATTTTCGTTCAACTCACAATCTTTATATTTTTAAATGAAGTCATAGTGTGTTTATTTCTGATTCATTAAGCACTTCGGTATACTTGTTTATTCCACATCTTCACCATCGCAAAATAGTTAGCTTGCCTGCTCCTCCTCCGTATCAACATCATCATTATGAGCATCATCATCATTTGCATCATCATGATTTTCTTCATCATCATCATCATCAACAACAACAACACCATCAACACCATAAACATAATCATCATTACTATCAACATCATCATTATGAGCATCATCATCATTCGCATCCTCATCATGATTTACTTCATCATCATCTTCGCCATCATCTTAGTTATCAACAGCAGCACTATTAGCAATTGTCATCATCGCGATTTTCAAACACAAACTTTGTTTCTGATTTTGATCTGATTTTCAAATCTGATTATGTTATAATGCCTAGTTAATCATAGGCGATCCAAGAATATTAAGTTACTGATTACGTAAGGAGCAGTTGTCGCCACCGGCCATACCAACGATTATGCAGCAGTAACATCGCGTAACTGTTTGTTTGAGGGAAATGCACACAAATAACCCTAACACTCTGAGCACCGTTGATTATGTTAATTTGTTCTTTATAAGACCATTATTTGAATGAGTAGTTGCATGGGGATAAGGTAGAAGGAACGTTGAAGTAAGCTTGTAGGATAACAGAAATTTAACTCAGTTAATGACATGTTTGCGTGTTGCCACGTCATTTTGCACATTGATGACATAAGCACTTGCCAGATAATTGTTAAGTGATGAGGTCCTTCTCACAAGGATGTCAGCGAGAGTCTTAATAATCTGATTACGTAAAATGTGACTGATCATAGAACCACCTGTTATTAGCCAGCGATTCGCAGTGATTCGAGTTACCTTCGCGTGGTATACCTTGGAGTGTGCCACACCCTCTAGACTGACGCAGTACCAATGCGGAGGGAAAGTGATGATGTCACAAATCAAAAGTTTTAGAAATAGTACAATCTGACTCCAGATATCGAAAAGCAAGCTTGGAATAGGCTGTTTCTTAAAGTAGGAGATCTGTAGTGTATATAGTGTTTAAACTAGAGGCATTTGAATCTCAAAATTCTCTGGTCAAAACTCTGTTGATATTCCTTGGTTCCTTAAGTTAGGAACCAGTATTAAACTGAAGGGTTTTGTAAGCTTATTGTACAAGATTACCCTATAAAAACGTCAGCCCTATTTGGTGATCATGCATTTATAACTTCAACATCGACTGTAAATTTTCAGACAGCTCTTGATACCAAACAGCCTTTTTTGTTACACAGCAATGTTTATCTTTTGGTACTACATTTATTTGCTGTGCTATGCTGTGTCGGCAGTCCTGTTGTTCTGGCTGAGATAAGCATAACAACGAAAGTTGGAAGATATCTACATTACCAGTATTATTCTAAATAGAAGTAATCGTAGTGGAGAGTGCCTTTAGTAGCCTAGAGTGAAAATTAGTTACACAGTACCCATTACGCTAGTACCGGATAGGTTCGGGGGTAACTTTTACATGCGGAGTAGTTATTGAAGTAGGTAATGTGGTCACCGTGAAACTTAGACGTCATAAGAATGGAATCCCCTCTCACTTCACCAGTCTTGTCAACATAATAAATGAACTGCACCTCGATAATAAACGACATTCCAATTTAATTTGTATCATAGGTAGGAGATATGTAGGAGGTGATTAGTTTGACCAAAGGGTCAATAAATGGAATGTAGAAGGTTTTATACAGTACCAACTGATCACAACAAAACTGTAATTATTAAAAAGAATATGCACCATGTTGTTCATAGGATAAAACTGTCTATCTTATACTGATGTTAACATGGAACCCAAAATGTTGAATCTAAGAGCAGATTGTTGTTAGGATGTCTGCGTTCGTTACTGGCTAAAGCTGTATGTGGAATTCCTTGTAGTGCAACTGGTCCTTACGACTTGTTCGGGACTGATCACTTTAAACAGATGGTTTATATCAGAATATAGTATGACAACTGTGCATCTATCTACGTGTGGTTGAATTTGAGCTTGTTCTTTAGTCACTGTTCAAAATTGTTGTTTCAATTTGAATTTGGATTGGATTTTCCATATATGCATAAGGTGCTGTTGTAGGTATAAGCTACGGTGACGTATCCATGTAGCACTTACGGCCCAAGAGGCAAATTCTTCGATCAGGAACTTGAGTGCGAGCCATCGCATGTTTTTATGGGGATAGTCGTATGAGCGATATTTGGACGTCACCATCGAGAAAGGGGAGTGCATTAATTACTCCTATGCCAAGGCATATGCTACCATTTTCTATATGATCCAACTTCTTACATTTAAATTTCCGCTTCTAGTTACTCTTACATTATTTCATATACTACCGTATAAACCGTAGGGGTTAATTATCCGTAAGACAACTATAGGGTGTAGTTGCTACAAAGGTTTTTACGTAAGCTAGCAGGGGTCCCCATAGCTATTTCCACCCTGTGTCTTGCGCTACTTTCGACGGCCTAGTGTCTATTTACTCATTTGGACATCTTTTCATCAAACCAAGAAGTATAATCAATTTCAGGGGAGGTGGAATGAGGAGCATAAACATCGATTGTAATACTAATATGCACAAAAAAGATGAACCGCGATATGATTGTCAGGGTATTTTTATGTTTCGAGAGCCAGAGACGTCAAACGGTGTGATTTACATGCGGAATAACAGAGTCCAGTCTAGATATTTCAAGTAATATACTGAAGCGTAAAACAGAACACGAGTGCAAATAGCTTTTTGATCTTAGATTATAAAACACATAAAAGAGAGACGAGGCTGTGGCGGAAGCTTCCAACTGATAATTGTGTCATTTTCAACCAACAAACAGAAATAATAATCAGAACAAATTTTATACAAGCAGATCAACAATGTTTACATTATGAAAGAAGTGACAAATCTAACGCAAGCACTTGCATGTTATGCCAGACCTTCAAATCTTTAGTGATATGCCGACAAAAAGGCATTTCCCCATATAATACGGCAAGAAATGGAATCTTAAGAAGGAAAGAGATGGCGTCTGTTTGGAAGAAGGAGTGGCAGAAGTGTCGTGAAAATGACGGCCATGCAGTTTGTCTGCTGAAAAGATTTAGCAATGGATTTGCTATTGTTGCTTCAAAAATGTAGTGTTTTAGAGTTGTTTCCATTTTAATGGTTTGAATTCCCAGTGCTTATCACAGAGGATAACGTTTGAAAACTAATTAGGGAATGACTAGGCAGAATTGCATTGACGTCAGCACGATTCTAAATTGACGTCGATGGAGTAACAACAACGTCAGTCATTAACGGTGGGGAGCAGCTGGTCTTGCGGCCTACGTTCAGTTCAGTTCCATTTTGAACGATTATTAGCCATTCTTTCAATATAAAGTTCTTAATAGCAGCAGAGGGGAAGCCAAGACAAAAGCACTAGTAGTTTGTGGTTTGCAAATTGCGATTCTTGGTCTCCTTTGTTCAAAGTCTGGTGTAATAGTTGCGTAGTATCAAGCTTATTGATTGGCCTTTGTAAGCAATCATCAGTATGGGTGTCATTGGAAGAACTGTTGTAGGAGCTGCTGCTTGAGAGCCTTATTTTGAGATGAAAAGATGGTGTGATCTCTTAAGTTCATTAATTAAGATCGCTATTTAGAAGTGCATTTTATCAAGTCTGCTAGGGAAGGCAAAAGTGAATTGAGCCAAAGCTCTTGAAGAAGTTGCCCTGTGAACATACAATAAGGTACAAAAACAGCATCTGACGTATTTCCCACAGTAGCCTATCCAAAATTGTACAGACCCAATATTTATTTTCAATCGATATTTTCCCCTTGGATAAGTTCCACTCTAAACTATTTCTTCCGATTCGCTTGGAAGTGTAGACAGCAAAACAGCGTTGGATAAATTTTGGTTTTTATATCATTTAAAGCCTTTTTCCTTTGAATCAAAATACGTCAAATACGCGGTGCATAGAAATTGTAGCTGGACCGGGACTCAAACCTCGCAAGTCATAACCCTTGTAGTCTATTTATCTAAAAGTCATCTGCTGTAATCACTCGGTCTTACTATCTCTTGAGAGACGAGCATTCGGTGGGAAAGTTTGACGTCACGATTTTGAACATTTTTTAATTGAGCGGAAAAAACTCAATTTTCATGTTACCCTATTAGTAAGAACGTCAATGGCCAAAATAGAGAGTGATGCCCTTTCCCAACTTGGAGATATCAAGTTTTTAATCTCTCTAACAAAACCCTTCAGTTTAATACTGGTTCCTAACTTAAGGAACCAAGGAATATTAACAGAGTTTTGACCAGAGATTTTTGAGATTCAAACGCCTCTAGTTTAAATACTATATACACTACAGGTCTGCTACCTTGGGAAACAGTCTATTTCAAGCTTGCCTTTTGATATCTGGAGTCAGATTGTACTATTTTTAAAACTTTTGACTTGTGACGTCATCACTTTCCCTCCGCATTCAGAGGCATGGGTTGTTACGTGAAACAGAAGGACTAGATCAGAGGAAGATGTCATGATCATGATAGACTCCTGGGGTGAATAGAATAGGTTTTACACGGGCATGGATCCAATGGTATCCGCACAACAACTGCTATGGATCGGCCCCGCAGTTACACGAGGCACGCTGGATCTGAACTCTTTTGGATTGGCTATCCTTGCATCGGTTAATGTCTCGTATAACTTGGGACCAGTTTGAATCTGATCCCAAGAATCCTCGTGTAACACTTGGGTCGAATCTGTGTTGGTACAGATCGAAATGAGGCAAAGAAAATAGTCACCACGAGGCATCTGACGTACTCTCTATCCATTTTCTACACGGGTTCCAATCTGCAATTGTTAAAAAGCATGAAACTTTCTGCAGTTGGGAAATATGGTGTTGATAGCACCCGTGCTCTTAAGAAACGCTTCACTGGAGTGAACTGTGAATGTCACACCATCAACCTCTGAAAATCATCCAAATTGCTTGTCTTTGCAGGTGCCCGCGATCACCACATGACAACACGTATCATATGGCTTCAGTGAAACTCCCTTATTTGGAACCTTCGACTCCACTGGACACCACATAGGGGACCAGAAACTTAAGTTCTTTGTTTGGAAAGGGTCTTTGTTTAGGACTGTCTGATAATCTTTACTGGGCCCCTAATAGTCTATAAATCCCGTGGAACTTACGTTTAACGTAATTGTGCTAGGACTAGATCCGAACTGGGGTGACTTACCTTGGCCACTCTCCCTACTTTATTCATAATTCTAGATGTAGTACCGTTGCCTTTTATAACCCCTACCCCCTTATTTCGTCCGTCTGAACCGATCTAGTTGGCATATGATCGTAGGAACTTACGAATCCAACATTGAAAGTGGGTAATGACTCGGCGTTCTAGGCAGTCATTTCAGTACAGCATGTGAAGTTTACATTACCATTATCGTCGCACCTCCGACCTAGTATGTTTGGGGGATGACGGATTGAGGTGATTGAATCTTGCAATCTAGTTCTATCCATAATAAGCCGCTTTGTCGCTACTCTTCTGACTGGCGGGTGTCGACTTCTTATGAGAGCTGTTTTCGTCTTGATATTTTGAAGTTAAAATGCTTGAGCTTTGTTACAAAGATCAAGGGTAATTTACTTTTTTGAAGTGTAGGTCTATGTAGTATTATTGCAAAATATGACCAGGGAGATTTACCTTGTCGAGTTACCTTTGTCCCGTTTGAAACAGAACACATAAAGATAACATCTGACTTACTGTGTAAGATCACGTTCGAGATTCCTCATCAAATTCGCGTGTTTTTGCTTATAAATAACAAGCCTCGGATGGCAGCTTGCAAGGTATTTTAAAAGTTTTGCCATGAGGCAGAGTGTAAATTGAGGTTGATTGACCTCGTAGTCTCCTAGTTAATTTAGCACCCGAAGAGGCCTGAAAAAAACCCACCACCTCCCTTCTGCTTAGTACTATTTCGATTTCCCGAAACCCTTTGCTGTTTTTCTTAGGTCTTTCCATTTACGCTCGATTAGTTTTTACCATAACATTGGTAACAATGGATAAGGAGACGGAGGGTATTATTTACTACCAAAACATCACAGCTGTGTATTTTGAGATTGCAGATTATTAGGTCTTTTTTACTGATGGCCAAGCTTGCCGAAACTTCATGTGCTATGTAACACTCGGCTTACTTGCATCCATTAGAAGTATTCCCGGTGCCCATTTGCATATCGTTTGAATATCTATAGACACAACTAGACATAAACTATTAATGAGGAGGTTAGGCAGTAAGTCTTAATGAAGAAGTTAACTCTTAAAAGTTTGTTTCCGTTCCTCTAACCTTGCATTGGGTAACCTCACCCAGTCTGTTGATATTTTGCCTTCTCTGTGGCTTGTAAGCCATTTTTTTCTCAACCCAACATCGAGACTTGACCTTTACTGCTTTTATTTTTAATATACCAAACTTCGCTGACTCGTGTGTTTGGTCACATGCCTTTACGACACCTGCATTTTCCTAGTTGACATCTGCCTGTTCTTACAAGCATGTGGAATTTGAATACGTAAATGTTTTTCTCTACTGGCCTCGCACTCAAAATCTTCGTCAGTTTATGACGGCTAGGCAGCTGTTACACTTACCGGCAAATAGCTTTTCTACATATTGTTCTTACTCTTGTATAGACCGAGAGAAGGTTCTTGCATAGCCCAATGGTTTTTAATTACGTATGGCCCTATCTTCAGTAATGATTTTATCTCGAGGGAATTGGTCAGATGCTCTCATGTCATTGGGAACAACTCGACGCTGCAATAAATATCAAGTCAACTTTTTAATGGGACAGATATTGAACTAGTCCTCGATTTGAAAACGGGAAAAGAGATGAACCAGTGTGAAAACCCAATTGGCGATTGCTTAGTACCCATCTGAAGAAGTGAAGAAGCCGCATAAACTCATATTTAACAAACAACCCGAACATGCAATACTAACATGTAGACTTGAATGTAACAAATAGTTTTCTAGAATGACTAGTGTCGTTGTTAAGTGAATCTATTATAGACACCAAAGTCAATTTCTTCAAATCGTTGCGATATCCATCCTTCTACTATTAACGGTTTTACCTGTTCTCTAGTTCATGGTGGCAGCAACTACACTGCCTGATCTCAATTTCACGAGATCAAGGATTGCAGGCGCAGAGCTTTTTGGAAGGCGTTCACTTCGTACACACCAATTACATTTACATTACCCATTCATGCAATGTGAGCAGCGTCCTTAAAATCTATTTGTTACGTAATGACTGATTGTGACTTCAAACTCGTTGTTTGCATGAATCAAAGTGATAGAGGTACTATAACGTCAACGTGACCAACTACCGCGACAGACGCAAGATATTATACCAGTGGCGCAAGGATTTAATGATTTTTACGGATCTAAACGGCAATGCTGTTTATACCGCGTCACGTCCATGAAAATGTATGAAGAGTTTTATGGCTTTTACTTCTCTCACCATTAACAAGAATAGAGAACCGTGGGATTAGTTTGAGATTTATTGAATAGTAACTATGGTTTGATTTCTTTTTATAGTCGGCGAGAAGAGACGATCGTCTGCTGCAGGCCTGTCAGATCAAGACCTGAAGGTAAAATATAGATCACAGCGTATGTCCTTTAAAGGGAATTTAATATAAGGCTACATCCCGCTTCCTAAGCTATTGTAGTACATCTCACCGACCTGGCTTGTTTAGGTGAGATGTAAATCTGCACTTACAGTGTTGCGACACACCCCCACCACTCCGTTACACGAAATATCGTCCTGAGACACGGCAGTTCAGCTCATTGGAATAGAATTTTTACTGGATTCCTCCATTTCTCCGTATTTGAAGAATAACCAATAGTCAGTTGATGTAATTTCACAGATTTTCCCTGGTTGACCCTTCTCTGTCTATTTATTATTGTACATAGTCTTTGTGTCTGGCGCAAAGAAAGTTTAAATGAAGTGATGGGACACATTCCAAAGTCTCAAGAGAATTCGAGAACCTCCTTTCCATGAATCCTACAGAAATATGTTCATGCATGTCACAGTTTATATGACCCCATTTGATCTGCTATGGGCACAGCCTCTCGTTTATTTGTGAATGGAACATGGAAATATATTTTGGGGCAAGCTTGCCCCTCTAGGGAGGTAACTATCAAAAGAAGGATGAATTCCTCATTCACATGAAAGCAATCCTATCAACTGTTAGGTGCCGAATAGATGTTGTTATTTATTTATAGATTTTTTTTGACCCACCTAGATAATATTGGGAGCCCCATTTTATGTATAGGGGCGGGTTACAAAATTGCTTTCATATAATTGTATAAAACCGGACTCATCTTTTCAACATTCATGGAGTGTTGACATTCCTTGTACATGGTGGGTTGCGGGGTCAAATTTTTAATTTTTAAAATGCCACAGAGCACAACCGCCTTTTATATGTTAGACTATATATTTGCAAATAGAGTAAATGCGCAAACAAGTAAACAAGTACAATATACGTGATTGTCTCTTATGGTATATAAGAAATCAGTTAATACATATGTTATGAAGAAAGTTTTCAAATATTAAGTTATATTTGAATAAAAGATACAAATAAATAGACAGAAAACAAGAAAAAAAGGAAAACATAGGATATATTTAGAAGCATTTGTTGATATTTGTAGTGATAATGTTGATAATGATGACAGTCTGGCATTAAGTGCCAGGGGATGCAAACTTAGCAGCATATTTTTGAGTTTATTATTTATTTTGATGCCCCGGAGTGTCACCCTGTTTAAATATTGTTTATTTTTTTATAGGTGTGTGAGAAAATTCTGTTGGAGATTTTCTGTTCAAACGACAGCCTACCGTTCCAGCATCGGGTGAGCAAATCGGTAAGCTTTCTTGTTAAGTAGTACTTGAAGCGTGTATTTGACCCCTCACCCGGGAATTATTCTGAATGACATCGTTAATGAAGGCCAGTCATGACAATATGCGGTAGAGGATGTCATTACATGCCTCTGGAATAGTATCCATGGTCTTTTTTCTACATACCGTATTTCCTCTAATAAACGCCGCGGCGTTAAGTAAATATCACTTCGCACAATGTAAACTTCGTTAGTTCTTGTGGTGTGTGAAATATTAATTCTGAAATTTTCTGATAAACGACCCTTTTCATGATCAGGCGTGTATCAGAGGGCGGCGTTTATTTCAAATGTTTTGCTGGACGTTCGGCGTTTATCAAAGGAGTAAATCGCGTAAATCCTTTTATTAGAGGAAATACGGTATTCGTTAATCACATATTTAAGAGGATTGCTTCTTAAGTGTACAAAAGCTGTTATCAATTGAAGCCCCCCTCGGTATGAACGTGGAGAACACTTTGCTTCTGTGGGCAGAATGACAATGTATGTAATGTGACGTCATCAAGTTATGACATGAAGTGCGGGAAAATTTTTGCACTCGCTACACTCTTCTTGTTTATAAAGACGGTGAGTGAAAATTTGAGAAGGGTGCCTGGACCAATATTTGAGATAACACCCTTTTTCAAGTTGAAAGTCCCCAAGCAAAATTTTTTTATGTGAACCTAGTACCTAAATCTATCGAGTGAGCGAAGTTAGCTAAATTTTCTTAAGGCCTCTTGCAAATTGAATCAGCTGTTGTTACTCGTAGTTGGATTGTGTTTTGGATGCACTATTTTGTGTTCTTGCAGTTCATGATTTGTTTGGCTGCCACTTCAATTTTGAGAAATATTTGCTTTCCTTGAAAAACATACGCACTTTACTACTCGATATTTCGAAGCCTCGTTGTGCACGCACATAAATATAGTACAGAGAAAACAGATTCGGGAGTACTGTAACGTTTTAATGTATTTAAAATGTAGGGCATTTACTTTGCCATTCAGTTCTCAATTTACATTTACCCTTAGTCGCCACAGCTCCACTTAATCCTCTAGCGTCATGCATTAACACTTGACGCCCCAGCGTGTAACATATAAGTGGAAGCCTTTTCATACCAAGTGATTTGGTCCACCAACAAGTATCTAACTGTGGAAGGCGCCCGAAGTTCTGTCCGTTTATGCCTGTCCATTTGATCTCCTACCATGCTAGGTTCCTCAGTACTACAAAATCATCAGCAAGCCTATGGACCTAAACACGATCAAAATGAAACTACAGCGACAGCATTTTCAACATTATCAGACGATCAAGGAGTTTATCGAGGACATGCGACTTATCTTTGCAAATTGCTCAAAATACAACCCGGTAAGTATTACTCTTTAATTACACTGTGTAGGCCAAAGAAATTGCTATGAGTACTTCAGGAATTATAAGAGCGTAATTAAATGTTAATGGTGCAAGACTGAATGCTCACGTTTACCGTTGAAGCCTCTTCACCATTCATAATATTTTTAGTTTATTGCGCACCTTTGATATTACCATCAGCACGCCCGTTCGGATACTGTAGGTTCTTAGTAGATTCGGCACTAAACAGATGACGTAAACTACTCTTCCATGGTATGTTCATACTCTTTGCCAAACACTTGATATGGCAAACCGTCTGAAGTAAGTGAGTAAACCTTTTTCAAGGTAAATTTATGGGACTTCACAGGGTTCACATTAAGGTGATGTCAATATTAGATGTTCAAGAGGCATGAACACTGGGTAAGGTCGTGCACAACCCACAAACAAGTTGTAGATCAGTGCATTGATTTTAATTAAGGCCATGACGCATTAGAACTGCTATTAGTTTATGCTAGAATAAGTGGCTTTTTCGAGACCGTCGAGCAGTCACAGTAATGGAAAAGAAGTAAGAGAGACTACACTTTTTCTTTTCTGCTTCTACCATTCCATACCATACCATCTTCGTTTCTACGACCGTGGCCCACCCGCTTGATCGAGCACAGCTTCTTTTGCTGTTGCATCCTTGCAGTCCACCTACCTCATTCCTCCATTCTTTAACCGTTCTTTGTGCCCCCTCGCTCGGCTTATATCATTCGAATACGCAGAGAGCGGACAAAAGCACGATGAAAATCTGTCTGTAGATGTTTTGCAGCATCTACATGCTCGATGCACATTTCAGAAAATCAGGTATTTTTTTTCTTGAGCAGCGTCCTACTCAAAATTGGTGTGTTCAAACATCACAAAATTGGTGTAAAGAGTCAGAGTTAAATCCGGAGCATCTATTCCGCCCGACTTTCAAGCCCACATATACTTTGTTGTCCTGTTTTTGATTTGTGCTTTTGATTTGTTTGACTTGAATACGTATCAAGCGAGGGCACTGATATTGTTCCACCCAGATCTTAGAGGAGATCGGAATTCGTCATCAGAAATTTAATTTTTATGGAACCAGCTATTAGCAACTGTTTATTTCATTGACGAAACACCTGGTTCACTTGGGACGCTTTATGATCATATTCAATATAGTTGTCGGCTGTGATCGGTGGACAGATGTTTTGCAGCCCATTATCAATTGGACTCTGTCAGAACTAATCGTTAGTTGGTAACGTGCTTCACTCTTTTGTGGATGTTCCCAACACGTGCAACATGTGAGTAGATTTGTGATTGCCGTTAATTGCTCGTCAAATTTGACTCGGCTTTTAACAGTATAAAGCACGTGGATTTCACGTTATTGCACTGTGTATGATATGTCAGTTGTTGTTGATGCAATATTGGGTAAAGCAAAGATTGATACTTCCGATTGCGGTTTTTATATCACCAGATAACAACAGGTCACTACCCGAACTTCGACCGGTGTCTGGAACCAGAAAATGGTTGAAATTTCTTTTGTAATCGACACAGATACCCAGGCAGGCCGCACGAATTTGACTGCGAGGTGTTTTCATATATAATATTTGTTCACAGTCATTGTATGGCTTTGAAGAACGAAGTATCATCACGTTACTTCCCAGTACAACGGAGGCATTCTCAATACACTCGTGTGTTGCCACTAGCTACTCGTGTACCCAAGTGTTTCACATACAGCCTGCAACTCACGCTTGAATAGTGAAATGTATTGACAGCAAAGGGCGTTTAAAGCTTCGTTTATGCTCGAACTTGGTATTGAAGACTTAAATTCGTGCCTTTCAACTTGCTGTGAATAGATTGTTACTTCATTTGTAGCCCAGTTAAAAGCAATTGATGTAAATGATATGTAAAGCTGTTTGGCATCATTTTTAGGGTCATTTGTGGACCGACATTACCTGCAAAGGAAGTTTGTTCTCTGCACATACGCAAACCTCCTCTCAGCATTATTTCCAAGCACTCGCAGTCGCGATGACTAACGTGTGAACGTCGTTGAATACTCCTGATCTACATGAATTTAGCATCTTCTTTCTGGTTGCCCATTAAAAATTCCTATTCCTTACTCGGCATCGTTGAAGAGTATTAGTAGAGTGGAACGCTAAAGTAGATTCCGCCCGCCTCTGCAACCCCCAACACTTCCTGTGTAATTTCTATTATCACATGTTATCTTCTCTTAATTTTACAGAGCGAGTCAGAGGTCGCGAAGATGGGAAAATCACTGGAACTTTATTTTGAGACAGTTCTCGATAAGCACCTCCCTTCGTCTGACGAGCCGAGAAACAAAAGGCGAAAAGAAGACACTCTTGTTAAATAGACTCGAAAGGTCTTTATTTCTAGCCGAGCAATAATAAACTCGGCGAATTCGCGTAGTATCGCAAGGTACCTTGCTTGAAGATGCTCCGTCCGAAGATACCGCTCCGATAATGGCAGCCCTTGCATTGGTATCGGACTGTGGAAGGCACGCAAGCCAAGAAAATTTCGCGACGTGCTAGGATTTGTCGCCGTTTCGTGCCACAAGAAACGTGACAAGTGGGTTGAAATTGCTGATTATTAAACTGAAATTGCCCGGAATTCAACGGGATGATGTAGTGGACAGAGTTTTTTAGTTTTCTTGAAACATCAATTTTTCGATTGGCTAGTAACTAGTTATTGCCTATAGTTTAATTTATATGCTATTTATCAATTGAAGTCTTGCCATATTATTGTGGCTTTTGTGATGCCAACCTTGAAGAGAATGGACTAATTTGTGACTCACATCGAGAGAACGATCTCCTCCATACCAACAACTTGCATTTCAATACGCAACAACACCATAGAAGAGGTAGTATCCATTGATACGGAATGCCGTTAGTTAACTACCACACTGTAAAGGAATCCCACCGAATAGGCATACTGGCCTTAAAGCAAGTGTATATATTCCTCTCATTAGAACAGTAGTTCTCTAAAGAGGCAAAGTTCTTCGAGTCCTTTTTTTCGTCTTCACTCCCTTTGTCTACAATCGTTGATTCTTTAGTGCATCTCCATGCGCAGAAAACGTGCGTTTACATGTAGGAACTTCTATGTGTGGATTCTACACCCCCGACGTATGAAAGTAAATTGTTAATAAGGCTACTATTGTACGTAATATAATAACTGTCATGAACTATGCTCGTTGCAATATCGGCCGATGGTATGCAGACGATAACAAATTTTAGATGTCTTAGACGTTCTGAGAGAGGGATGGGTGCTGTCGTTTTTTGACGTCATCGTGACGTTATCATGCAAAATTTAGACGTCTTGGTGTTGGGTTAGGGGGTGTTACAATTTTAAGACAAATTCCGGTAAGGGAGGGGGGGGCTTAAAGTGGAGCACATTTTTTTAGACGTCATAAATGTATGCCCCTTTATGCACTGCTATGACTTCAGACGCACCCATGGCTAATGTGGGCCATAACGTTGTTTGTAAACCGCAACATAGCCCAGGAATGGCTGATTAGTTGTGCAATTTTAGTTCTTCACTGGATGCTGCAGAAATAAAGGTGGAAGTTGGACGTCTGTTGTGTTAGAAAACGGGTATTTGACATTCGAAGTTTAGAAATTCTCGAAATGCTGGCATTAATAACCATCGTGAGCAAACTCCACTTTATATCAAGATCAACGCTTTAATCTTTGATAAAGAGATATCTGCCTGACTTATTTGTTTGCGTTGTTTACAAAAATTCGCATAGCCCTGTTACATGTTTGGGACAAGTAATCAATCTGTGAAGGGTCTTCATGAGATCTCGATGAGTGAAGCTGAAGTGTTACTAAACTATGCTACTCACAAGTTTTAGTTTCAAGGAACATTCCTAGACTTGAAGTATCCCTTCCGGGATAGGGTAAGGGTTGGCAAACTTGGGCAACATTTCTACGGGTCATTTCTCTCGCACCTCAATCTACCCCAGTGTACTAACACTATCAATGATGCTATTCTTTTGCCAGTATGTCAGTAAACATGACTTCATTAGCAGGCATTTTAACATAAGGAATATCCCTACTTCGTTTGCCAAAACGGTTGCATCACTAAGATGCTGTTCGTCATGATCTAGTAAAATCGTTGGAAGTGTCTTCATAATACACCTATTCAAAGAAACACGGAAATGTTCGAGTTGCTGCACTTGAGCGAAATGCCATTTTCAAGTTATCCTTGTAGACATCATCGCAGTATTTGTAAATCAGCAATGAGGCCTAATCAACTTAAAGGAGCAAAAAATTAAAACTTGCACATTTTTTCGAGTAAAGACGTTCTCTCCTGCAAAATGATTTCCAACAGGCGCACCTTGTAAAACACTTGGACAGGAAGATTACGGTAGGCATAGCGAAGTCACATCACGCCCATTCGCACAGATGTCTGCAACGCATTGACCATAAGTAGTTATAATTGGAAGAGAATGAACTACTACAGCAGCAATTCCTTATTATTCCTGGCTTTCCTTCAGCAGCGAACAAATCTTTCGCCTTTTACTAAAGATTTCCGTGGAGGAGAGCATGCTAAAGA
>JAAAKL020001521.1:0-30449 GCA_010016065.2 Carybdea cf. marsupialis auct. non (Linnaeus, 1758) | reverse complement strand
GTAAAACGTTAATTACCTTTGGGGAGGAGGGGGAGTGCTCTCAACTGGACCTCAACATCTGTTTTATGATGTTCATCGACCTGTGTTCATCATATATAACTTAGAAGAACGGAGCACTGTCTCGATCCCAGATCAGGTATAGTGGGGGGCACTTAAAGTTGAGTGGGGGGCCAGCTACCCCAGATTTTTCAAATATAGAAAAGACTTAGCAATCATACTAACATCTAAAAAGTAGTTAGTAAATGCAACTTATCTCAGAGTAAACGTATTGTTATCAATCAATCTCAGCAATTTCGCATTATTAAGATCCAAATAGCAGCATCACTACGCCAATTTTGGACGGGTAAATGCTGCCTTTACCCCCCCACCCCCACCCCCCGAATCTGATCTCCCACGTGTCTTCTTCTGTCGTATTTTCATGTTCATCGTACACTTAGTCTTCACCAAAAGATGGTATTGGATGTAAATTAATTAAAACTATTTGTGGGGCAAATGTTTACGGCATCACGAGTACTGCCAGATGACAGTTGTTTGTGCAGTCACGAGGATAAGACATGAATATGAGATGATTTGTTGTTGAATGGAACTGAAAACCTCGTCAAAATGATGTCACAGAAGTATGGTCGTTACGACTTTGAAAGTAAAGTGGATGGTTAACATAGTGTAAAAGTGACATATGAATCTTTATAGTCAACAATTATTCGCACTTATTCGGGAGTGGTGCTCATTAAAAATTCTTGGCTGAAGAAGGGGCGCTTAATCGAGCATTTACGGTATATGTGATGAGACTATACTTTTATTTTGAAGGAAGGTAATAGTATCATCAAATTGACTCTGTACTTATGGCACGGTCAGCACTCTTCTTGATACGATGCCTTGTTCATAGATTTCTGATTTCTGATTTCTCAAAAAGACTGAATCGAGCTTCCGATTGTTACCAGCAGCGAAAAAGTGTAGTCACGAGTAGCGGCCCCCATTAGTTAAAATAGCGCGGGAAGCTCCGCCATGTTGCGTTACATTGTTTATAAACTTTGTTTCATGGGGACCGAAATAGCGTCCAACGACTGACCTCACTTTGAGACGGAAGATGCTCGATCCAGTGTTTTTTAGAGATCAGTGGGTAGGGCTTAGAGGTTGTTAATTATTCAAACATTTTAGGATTATATGTTTTTTAACGGTTTCTTAGGTCATAATATAGGAGATTAACGAGCGTAGAGTTACTAACACTCTTTCTACTATTTCTCTTATCATCAGAGTGTACCTCCGGTAGTCAGAAATGTTCTGATTCTTTTTTTGTTCAGTTTGTTTCAAGGAGTTAAGCTACCACGTTAGTTTTGGTCTCACGTACAGTTTTCCGCAATTATATGTGATTCTTTACCGACTTTTTTCCAGAACGAGGCAATTGTTGACGTCATAAATAACTGGGAAGCATAGTTGTTGATGCTGAAAAACTCAATACGAGGTAAACATGTTGGCGGTCAGCAGTGCAGTTTTGAGCTTAATTACACAGTTTTACGTGAAGTACTCTCAACGTGCGGCAAAAAACAATTTTTAACCAAAAAATGCCACTGGCCTGATAACCATCCTTTAAAAGGCTTTATAGCATGCGACTGCCACTGTTGTTAGGGTAATGACATCAATTTCTGAAAAAGCGCCTTTAGGCAACGTTTGGTGCATCACTAATATGGCAGCAATGCTCTCCGTCACGACAGTTACCATTTGTCGCTTAGTAAATGTGTTTTCCTCACCATATGAATTTTATTAATTTGTTTCTTTAAAATGTTGACATTAGCTTCTAAGAAGAATCAAACAAAAGAGTCTTTTTAACCTCATCTCATGAGACGTCTATTGAAATCAATACTGTTTGCTTCTGTACTTTTAAAAATGGTGGATTTAATACGTTAAAGTCTCGAGTATATCCAGAGTATAAAGTCTCTGGATATGAAGAGTAAGGGTAAGACCTTTTAAAATGCAGGTAAAAATAATCTTCCAGATTTTAGTCTCCCCGTATGTAAACCAATGCTGTGCCGATGCTTGAGTCTTGCTCCATGTATAAAGCCGTACCCCAAAATACTGCAAGTTTATGTCCATGGCAGATGTCTTTCAACCCTGAAATGCCTATACATGGAATTTTACCGGTGCCTTGACGAGTGTACAAGGCTCTGACTTGCATCGCCCTCTTCCATAAGCTTACCCTTGTGAATCATTGAGTTTCGGTTATTTTCTTAGTCATGGCATTCAGAGGCCTTTATGATACGGAAATTCTTTATATCATACTGTCCGGTTTCTTGCCAAACGAATCGTTAAAATTGTTTGGGTGGTGAATGCCATTAAGAAGAAAATTACTCGGAGTTTCGACATTATCTCTCTTCCTTTCGATAATTTGTCTTTTTTTTCTGTACATAATAAAGAGTGGGCACTACACAACCGGTAATCAACTTTTGATGCTTACAGTTTGTCCAATCTATTGTCTCAGATAATTGACTTATTGTTATGTGAGTAGATAATCCCCACAGGAGCGACACTAATTAAATTGGGAAGAAACTTAGCCCATATCAGAGAAGAACTTTCTCTGTTCGATGCACATATACGTCACTCCAATTCATGACGTCATTATTTCTATTGAAAGATGAGATGAGATGAGATGAAACCGATAAACATTTGATGACATTGGTCATTATCCGTCGTGCTGTACTTGACGATGGGCTGTGTATTCCCATGATGGCGTCATCTTACATTAGAGCGTAGTTCGGTAGCATGGTGCTACTTTTTATTTGGGCAAATCATATCACCAGTGGCGTATGCAGAAATTTTTTCAGGGTGGAGGGGGCATGACTCTTGATGATGACGTCATTTTGCTAATCTTACATATTACGGTTGTGTTCCTAGTGGATTTTGAGCTACACACTATTAAGGTTAAAACGTGACATTAACAAAGATCGAAGGTCAAAGGTCGAAATTATCAGGGATGGAAGCTGCCCCCTTGACTAGCTCCGTGGTGACTCTGTTCCAGACAATCCTCCTTTTGGATTCCCCTGTGTTTTAGCTTTGCTCTTACGTGTTTTGTCCACAAAGAGGCCAGGACACTCAAGCCGAATCATTTTACTTTACCTTGCTCTCTAAGTCGCAGCCACTCGAACTCAAGTTACAGCATCATACGATTGCATAAATATGGAAAGTTTGAAGACCTTTGTTAATCATATTTAAGTTGCAATGCTTGAGTAAGTCCCACGTGATCGATATTGCCGAGCTTGAGTATCATGGCCTCTTCTTGGTCAATTTTTCTTCGTAATCAAACAGATTAGAGTGAGGCTAACAGGGTAATTTAGGACGCAGGATGTTGTTCAACAACTACTATACACGTATTTAATCACAATGTAGATGTTTAGGATGAAAAGAGGTCACAAAGTTTTTCGGAATATGGTCATCAGATCTATCCAGCAAAGTAACTGAAAGAACGAATGTGCAACTAGTGGTTATCCTTCGGGATGGAAAAGGGAGCGGGGTGTTAGTTAGGGAGAGGAGGCTGGAAATGTATTGATGCAGAGTATCCTATGCTATGTCAATTTTTTTTATTATAGGAAAGTGTTACAATATCAAGATATCTGCAATTCAGCCAGAAGGTCAAAGTTTGATTCCCAATGATTTCAAGATATTCTGTTATTATGATCACTTTCCCGATTTCTAACGTGCTACTGTTATGAAGTAACTAAAACGATGATTAACCTTTTCTCATATATTCAACACAAGATGTCTTCTTAAAACTTACACAACAACTTCGATTAATCCACAGCTATTCTAACTGCAATTCAACTTCGTCTTCGCATCAACATTCTGCCTGATCCTGCCTGAAAGCACGCGGCGACGCTATTCCTGGACACTACTTACATGTGATTGGTCAAAATAAACAATACAACTAACAGGAAGTCATCACACTACAACTTTGATTGATGTATTATCTCTTTAACTTTTGTCTATTATATGAGATCCAGTGGGTAATTTTGTAAATCAAGAAACAGTACATCATCGGGACAATTGTAAGCTGGCCAGGAACGTCGAAGATTAAAAAGTCAATATTTCAGCCAATCTCTCACCTAATGGTTCTTACGTCTTTTCTTGCGAGGTAATTCAATTTAACACTAAACTTCAAATACAATATCTTCCCTTAGCTGGCCCCAGGACAATTTTTTTAACGATACAAACGTTAATAGTTGTCGTCAGAAGATGATCTTACCTTGAGTACTAAAGTTTTAACGTCCCTTGCTTAATTCCCCCCATGAGTGCAATTCTCTTAGAGACACTTTCTCTCTTACCCAAATAGCAAGTTTGGGACGATCCTGTTTCTCTCTTCTTAGTAATGACGGGAAGAAATTTCTCTTGTATACCTCATCAGCAATGACCCATGCGACTTACGTTGCCCTTGGGAAAACTTTGGATGAAAACAATAAAGAATCTGACAGAAGTGCTTACCCATTTTTGAGAATATTAGTGAGCAAAGTGAAGTAAGCTTGGCTTTTCATGAAAACATAAATGGGGACTCATGCAATGATAAGTTTTGAATGATACTCAGGAATAGAAAATGCGAGAGCACCCGTAATCCAGACAGTCACGGTGCATACTCTACTGTACTACAATCCTGGACAAAATAGAAGTTACATTTTACTATATTTCGGGGAAAAGTTAACAGATAACGCAAAACACTTGCCACATGAAAGTTTTATTCCTGGTATTATTTGTTTACTAGACCTCTCCGCTTAGCAGCAGGGGGGTGTGACATGCAAGTCTCCAAAATGCTATTTTTCGAACCTTGTTTCGCGAAGCGTGTATATTTCATAGTCCAAAGTAATATATATATAAACTATTTTGATAACATGCTCTATTTGTATTGGACTTCGATATACACAATTTTGAAGATCAGTACCTCTCTCTGCGTTGTGACTTGACCATGGAGGGACTGCCATCCGGTCCCTCAATTTTCATTAGAAATACACTTGAGGATTTGCTCTAGACTTAAAAGCTGTTACCAAGAAAGGAAGTGTTGAATCTTACTACATAATACTTCTTGTATTTCCATTTAATTATGCCATAGTGCAGGAAATCGGGAGAAGCATGAAGTAGAGTTTATGTTACATTAAGCCACACTCTATGCTGAATGCTTCAACATCTTAAAGTCAACAAGTCTTAAACGAAGCAAGTCTCGTTTTTGCCTTCAAGGAATATTTGGGGATACTTCCGTTCGAGAGATATTTGCTTATAATGGGGGGGGAGGGATTAATCAAGGGGTGGAGAGGTAGAACTAATGAAAATGCTTACACCTAATTATGTAGGAGGCCAAAAGGTTGCAACTAGGTAATGAAATTTGTTTTGTGTGAGCGAATAAAGTAAAACCTTTATAAATAGCTGCAAAATATCATCCATACGGTCAAAGGTTCTGTTGCTTAGAAATAGATGTTTTTATACTGTTGAAGGTATGAACTTAACGCAAATTTTCCGTGTCTTCCTTTAGTGTTCTACTTGTATTTGTGTATGTGTTCTTGTATTTGAAGTTGAGTTCCTTGACTTGTTCCTCCGTTATCAATTTCTGTACAAGCCGTAACCATGTTTAAGGGAAATATACGAATGCTTTACAAAGTTTTTAATATTCATCGGTGGAGAAGAAAGACGTGATTTAGTACAAAACATAACATATCACTCGACAAACATAACATGGAAAAGGGGAGCTAAACGTCTTTTAGGCAGTGAATCTACTTCCAATTTTAAAATCGCATTTAAGTGAATTTTTATAGCCCGAGGGGAAACAAAAAATGGTCCAAGTTAATAAAAATTCTCACTTATCCGAAGTTCTTCTTAAGCGAAGTATACTATATGTAAGTCAAAATAATGTTGCCTTACTGCTAATGAAGTTGCCATTTTGCATCATCTCAGTTTCTTTGTAATGTGCTCGTATGTGTCGGTTTAGCTTTGCTTTACTTTAAAAGATCATAACAGATGTTAGGACTAGTACATATCAATGCAATGCCGTAAGTTTGAAATCTATCTTAGCACGAAAATTACATAACTCGACAACTTTGATGATTACTTGATCACAAAAGAAATTAAAGTATATTCTGACTTGCAAGTAGTTGAAATGGCACAATCTGCTAGAAACCTCACTCGTTAATAATAGATGAACTTCTCTCAAAGATTATCTTAATATTTCTAGATATGTGAAATATTTATCAAACTCTGTCCCATGTTACGTCAAATATAATTTGAGATGATATAACGTATATGATGTTGCTTATCACGCATTGCGTAACATTGCATCTCTTGCTGTCAGAACTGAACGCGAAGTCATTGCAAGCGCCTTAAAGCTAGTATCTCCTAATGTTGTTTTAAATGTACTCGTAGTGTGCTACATAGTCCGACTTAGGATGCCCGTACAGAGACATGTGTCAGTGGTTAACCTTAAATGGTCATGCGCTCGTGCTGGACGAGGAATGTTTATACCTGTTTGGAAACAAGCAGTTGCAGTGGGGTTATGGAACATTCAGAGTTTAGAGTTTAAAGAAACTATCATATATTTCAAATAAATATACAGATAAAAGCGTATGGACTTTCAAGGCATCATCATGTCCTTGGTTCTTTTGGGCACGATGTTCTCTTGGAGCAGCAAAACGGGAGTCAAGGGATATCACAGCCAGAGACGTATTCTTTGCGCCGCACGCTCATAAATATAGAAGCAAAAATATATGTACGTTCTTTAATTATTTGCTAGTCTCTTCATTACATCAAATTTTAATTGTAGTACAATGTGAATCAAGTTGCTTTTCTCCTCATTTGGTAAATTTGGTAAATTCTTTTCAAGCCCAAAGGCCACTCAACATCCCAATCTCACTGTTCTGTTACAAGTTTGTATAGAAATAACACGCCAAGTTTCTCTTCTGTGCTGAAGTCTCTGTATAGCTTCTGTTGAAGCAAGGCGTGCTACAACGCTCAACGTCATTGTAAACAATAGGTTCATAGGGAGGCAGTACGGCTTAGGTACAAATATCTGTAGTAAGAAGGTCCCAAGGCGTGCTATCGAAAAAGAGCATGCATTTGCTGAAAACAGAAATCGAATTACTCGACTTAGAAGGGGTAATATTCCATTGCTTAAGGGTGGGGCATCATTTTATGATGTTGTTATTTCTAGGTTTATTGAAAAAGATAGAAGGATAGATTTGCAGCGGATATAGTCTTTCAAAGACAAAACAGTACTTTTATAGATGTACCTGGCATGATAAGGGAATAATGGCAAATCTATTTTGTAGCACGCCTGGTACAAAGTGATACCCTACGCCACTGATCACAGCCGATGGAGTGCCGCACCCGCACACAACGCCACCCTCATGTTAAGAAGGAGGGTACTGGCGTTCTAACTTGGCCATACTGGTTTCTGTGCTATTAGTAGTTCACAGTTGTACCCAGCTTGAAATAAAAGAGACTGTCATTTTTGTAGAATATGATTGTGTTCACACATGAAATTTTATTCCTTCACGAGAAAAACATAAAATGACGAAAACTTCTAGCAGTGACATAGCTCAGATAGGAGGATTCGCTTCTGCATCTCGATACTGAAATGCGCAAGGACTGGGTCATCGCACACCTGGCCCTTTCACTTTGGTTAGACACAACCGTTGTCTTCCTAACAGAGTTTGCACTCACGATAACAACTGTTGTACCCTCGGTCTAAATTTGCCTCTCCGACATCAACATCCTGGCTACTTACGAGAGTCAAGAGTCAGTTGCCATGGACTGCCAAATAGCCTGAACGGGATCACAGACCAGACCCATAGATGTGGGAGCACCGGAGATTGTTACCCCAACGGTCAGGTTTGCATGGACATTGCCCACTCGAGGAAATATCCAAGCGAGTATTTGTGTCAAAGTCAGTGTCCGATTGTAACTCAACTTCTGGTAGTCGATTTTCAATCAACTCTGTATTTGATTACAGGTGACGGTACTTGTATATTAGTTACCTTTTGCGTAATAGTAGTGTCGTGATGAGTGATCAGGTTGCAAGACGAAAGGAAACACAAATCCGAATATGATTTTATCAAACTGCTATCTCACCGCCTCCAAACATAAATCCTGATTTACACGCGTTTACAAAACTACCTATATATAGTTACATAATCTAGATTTAAGAACGTAAGAATCGTGACATAGAAATGTATGTAAAGAAGTGATTACAAAATACAGGAACTGCGCCCCCTCCCCCCTGCAATATGTTGCCATCTGCGGACTAGTCTGTAACTACGCAGCACAATCCAAAGTCTCTGTATTAAGAATGAACAGGGTCACACGAGCACTTCATTTTGCACCATCAAAGAGTAAACGAGATCAGTTCCTTTATATCATTTGACCAATAATTCTCCATTATCTTGCCATTGCACAGCAAATGATAGAATGTGGGTGCCCTCTGACCTACCGGCATTGTCCTAATTGTAGTGACGACTTCTTTGTGGGTTAGAGATTCCAAACCTATTGATAATAAAGTTCTTTTGGAACGTATTAAGCAAGAGCTGATTCACAGGATAATGTTGCTCAATGCATGTCCATAGAGAAGTATAATCTGTTACGGGCCAGGACCTCTGACGCAAGAAGGTTAAGTGCTATAGTCTCTCTATGAAGACGTAGCTAATCAACTGTTTCGGGCCATTCCAACAAATAGTGATATTCTTATAGAGCTTTGTATTGACGTATTTGTGATCGCTGGAAGGCAAGTACCCCCGGCTCCCAATCTCCTTGCTCCTCCACTGTTAGAGCGCACATGCTACATATGCGTAACTATCGTCAAGCCAGGGGGCAGCCCCCACTAAAATTTTCACCTCACTTTTTTGTTAGCTTTTGTTGTTCACTTATGAAGTGGAAATATGTGCACTAAACTTTCCGCTCGTGTCCTTTCCTCCAAATATTTTCTGATAATTGCGACACAGTACTGATACGTGACGATAGATCCTGGCAATTCAACAATATGTATGTAGGTCAGTCATTGAGGAACTTTTTTAGTACTGAAAACAGTTGCCTTGTAGACAAAAAGAATTTGTCTTTTCATTGGACCTATTCGGTTAACCATTCAGTTCCACAGACACTGATTGGTCAAAATAACAACAATCTAGCTGTCAGACTTCTGATTGGCTACTTTCAAAACACAAGTGGGTATTAGTTTCATTGATTGTTTCTCAATTTAAATTCGGACGATTTTGTGGTCTGAGGCATGTCAGACGAAAAAAACTTTTCAGTGCTAAAATGTTTTCGTTATTTCGTGCAGTTTTATTGCTTTATACTACCAACAAACTTTTTTAACTTCTTTTTACAAATAGACATAATCGTAATTAGAAATTCGGTGAAAAGCTCGCTGTCTCCAAATCACATTTTTCATTACGGTTTCCTTTTAAAACGTGAGTGGTCATCCCTACTTTCAAATGCAGTACTCTAGTGATGATTTTAAGGTTTTTCTTTTTCCAAGGAAACTAATTTTTGCTAAACCGCAGTTTGTAACACAATCATCAAACGTCACTACACAAAATAAAACGTTGACGACAATTTCAACTTCGAATATTTGCCACTCAAATCTGCAGCAAGTCTTATGAGAACACCGTCTATTTTATTCAGTTCATAAGATCATGAGCTCGTTTCAAGTATTATCAAATAGTTTTGCGCATCTGGACGCTTTGCCAAAGTCTCATTATTAGAATATTCCCGATTAACTTTGGCAACAAGGAGAGTGGGAGCAAAAATTTTCCTGAACTTGTGATATTCATGGGACTATGACATCAATGCTAACAATACTACACTATAGTTCGAAGCTGGACCCCTGTGGGTACTGCAAGTGGTCCAGACACTGACTATTTCCTAAGACACCCCTGATTGTCCAGAAATGGTACCCTTTACTTATTCCATAACGATTAATAGAGGGCAATCGATTTCTGAAATCAAGCAATAAGAAAATCCGTAACTTTCTTCACATCAATTTCTTCTACGTTTTCATTCTTTCTGTTTTCTCCCTTACCTGTATCCCTTCTTTCCTCTTTCTTTCTTTCTTTCTTTCTTTCTATCTTTGTTTTTCTTTCTGTTGGTCCCGAAGAAAAGTAAATGCTCTATCAAAAACACTGAGTCAATTGTACCCCCTTAATTCCCATCATAGTTTTTCCGAAAATATCTATGTGCGAAACTTTGGCCTTGCTGTTTTCAATCTCAGTTCTCATATTCGTACTCTGAAATGAGCACTCCCTAAAACGTATGTGATTGGGGACCAGTGAACTTCCAGAATAATGGCAGGTCCTTTACAACTCTACTAGCCTCTCGTGTCCGCCTTGAGAATGGGATACTACATCATTGACCTCCCCACAAAGGCGACACTCGGCAGATATTCTTGTTGACTTGGTAGCTTCTCTGTATCGTCGGAGGCCAGACGGAATCACTACTGTTGACTCCTAGTAATGGAATCACGATAAAGTATTGACTAGTGAAAGCCTTCAAACATCCCATCTATGGTGGTGGCGAGCATGCATGTGCACTAATCACGGAAAGACAAACCCAACTGATACAGAATCGGGAATTAAGACTGCATCGCCAGTTGCAAGAGACATCGACGAGCGCTATCTGCTGATGTTCTGGCATCATTATGGTGTTGGAAGAATCCTCCACGAGATTCTAAATCAAAATGAAAAATTAACTAAAGAAATAACTTTAAACACACTTCTAATGATTTTCGCAGTCAATGAATGTGCAATATCTGCTCAGCATCCACAACTTGTCGCATCTGCTGTGGTCTTCAGGATTGATTCCTCCACTCAGAGACAAGACCTGAATAGCACGATGTTCGTGAAGGGTTGTTTTCATCTCTGCCTTAGCTTGGAAAACTTACTTAAAGCTCCCATTGGTGGCGTAGGTATGCGCAGTCCATTGCCATGATGGCGTAGTCCATTGGTACGGTGACACAGTCTATTGGCATGGTGGAGTAGTCCATTATTGGCACGGTGGCATAGTCCATTGGTATGGTGGCGTATTCCATTGGCAAACAAACCCCTACTATGCGTATGAAGGAGAGTCATTACAGCACTCTCGGTGACAATCCAGAAACACCCATGATTTCCTATTATTTTTTGACTAATTGCAGCAGTGAAGAGCTGATAACGGACTTCTCGCAAACTCTTTCATCTCTCTTTAGGCAAGTACAAAACCATCATGTCCTAGTTTTCAGTGAAGATATGAATGTTGAGGAACGATCTACAGTGGCATATAAGTTTTGCCTATAACAATGTTACCAGCAGAAATGGAACTATTTAGCAAGAATTCATGCAGTAAAAGCCAGGCTGGACGTTCGTGTACTACACTGTTAGGAGCTACAGGTAACTTTGAGCGGAGGGAGCCTTCAACCACAACTCAGCATCATAGGCGCCTATTGTACTTGCGGTCTTACGTGGAGGAAGAACGCGCTAAGCAGGGAATCGGTAGCAAGCGAAGTAGGAGATTGCTAGTGACCTGCTGCTCTTGATGTCCAATCACGATTGTAAGGAAGTCGGTCACCTTGCCAATACCTGCATCACCTATGTGACAGCAAGGAATGCCAACCTGAAGACTTTCCGATCCTCAGGAGCTAGACGAATGCCGTAATGGATTGGCGAATGACTGAAGAAGCTCATCAGATTATGATGTTATATTCTTAACCTCTTTGTACATTGGTACCTTTTTAAACTAAAGCTGTCGTTGCCATCACTCCATTGATTTGGTATTGGCTTTCATGCCGTTATGATATACCGATATCTGTGTGCTAGGATAAGGCATCTCTCTTATTTTGCAGTCAGATTGAGAGAACTTAAAGGAGCACAAGTGAACAAGAGCTGCTCTCTGTTACAACTGCATTTTCTGTTTACATTTTTCGAAACTTTACTGCAGATTTAGAAAGAACATGTCTGCTCACTATGCTACGATGGAGTGCCGAGGGAAAGTGGTGACATGACAAATCAAAAGTGTTAGAAATAGTACAATCTGCTCTTGAATGGATCCTGTCGAATGCGCCAAACATCCTTCGTACTTTCCCAATACCCTCTAAAACTAGTGCCCATCACCTTGAAAAGGTTACCAGCACTCTTGCTTAGGACATTCGAATTGGATATCTGTCTGTTGACTCCCTATGGCCAAATACGATCTCGCTTTCTTCATTGATTGTATTTCTTTGCTACAGTCTTACATAAGTTACATATCAATGGTTTTATAATGGGATTGTAACGTTAATCAACGTTGAAAATTCTTCAAAAGTTTGGGTACCTTATTGGCATAGGGACTCGTTCAAGCGAAAACAAAGAAAAGACTTTGTATTATGCGGTAGGAAGCAGTGGAAGCCAGACCAAAACAAAACGACTATAGGATGTATTTATGAGAATTTATCTTCCCAGGTGTCCTGTACCGCGTTTAAAGAACACGATAACTGAAAAATCAGGTCAACATCAGGCTTTGAACGGGTTCACAGTAAATTTAATAAGTTCGTACCGTTTTTGGAAGACCCTTTGACAGATCATATTTAAAGATTTCAAAGCTTCTATTTGCACCAGATCTTCACGGAGTGTTGAGCTGTTTTGGTCTGGTAAACCGCGCTTGAGGAAACTCGGTTTTCTGTATTAAATTCATTGTTCGTGTCACATAAATAAATTATTAAACGATGATAACAAGGAAGAGCACACTGGAGCCTTAATAAATGCCTGCTTAGTCAGAGCTGAATTGTGAATTCCATAACCCTGACATCAGTTTAATAATGCTCAACAATGAACTATCGAAAGCTATTTTTGACTCCCTTAGTAACAAACATGAAGCTGACAGCGGGAGAGTCGGTGACACATAACAACACCTGTATTCTCGTTAGGAGAGGTTTGGATACAACATCGTAAATTGAATGCAGGAAAAGTAAGGCAAAGCAAATTCATTTTTGATTGTTTCATTACCTTGCGGGCTTACGTTAATCTATTTTATTATATACGGACACTTGTTCGCCGGCCAATTAAACCTATTGGCTCACAAGCCGCCATTTTGAAGTTCGCCTGTTACAGAAAGGCATCAATCTTCCTCACAGGCCAAAATTGCCTTTATTCAGGTATCTACAACAATCTTATGTGTTGAATTTTACGGTCTCAATTAGAACATGCATTACATTTTGTGTAGTAGTAAGGCATGAAGATTGTACTGGCGTTTAGAGCCATACCAACAGGCTCAAATACCTCTCTGCATTTTCGCACTTAGTATATGTCCTTCTGAGAAGACGTTTTATTGATGAAGTAATCTACTGTCTTGCAAAACCCTTCCTTTACACTCATGATCAGGGTGAGGGGGACTCATTGGGGGCCTCCTTTGGAAATTTCTTTCTACCAATGCTTGCTTTTACATTTTTGAGAGCTGATATTTAGTCTTTTATCATGCCTATCGTAAAAAGGTAATATTTATCCAATGAAAATTGCATCAGACTAGCCTTTATGATAAAGCCGAAAAATGGTAGTAGGTTCGAAAAGGAATATAAATCGCAACTTCAAATGGCTATCTTCCAAAGGTTATATTGCCTATTTGAGTACAAGCTATTTGAATATAAACTAAAAAAGACTTTAATTATTCTGTATATTAACATGTCTTACACAAGTTAAATATATCAGCAGTCTGTCGTCAAAAAGCAACTTAATTTTCCAACAAAGTTCTAAGTAACACCGAATTGGCCACCTCGTAGCAATTTTGCCAGATACGTGCCTCGCTTATTCCACTGAGGATGATATTTGTTTCATGATAAAGTGCGATGTTTTCCTGAAGCCTTATGTATTTTAATTCAGAATCCAAGGTATTACATCTTAAATTCGATATAAAATTGTCTTCTTCGCTTTCTTTCATTAACAAAGCTAAAAACTCTTGGGTTCAAAGTAGCTCTCTTCAAAGGCCCTTTGTTGCTTTCTTGCTGATCGTTTTTTGTGGAAAAAATGAATTCGCACGTTTTTCTACTTAGATGGGCTAGTGCACCAAAAAAGCTATTTCTTATTCTCAAATGATTTGAAAATGAACACAGGTCAACTGAGCGCCAGGATATAGGTAAGGATGGCGAATCGATTACTTAATTCAGTGAATCTTTTTAACTCCATAAGTAAAACTGCATAATTGCATGTACGGATCAAGTAAAAATCCGCATATATATACAGATCCGGTGAAAAATTCATTGTGAGCGATTTTTTCGATCCTTACGTTACAATGCAGACACCTCTAGTCTTAAACGTCAGCTGAAAAGTAAAACATCAAGCCACTTTTAAGACGATTTGGGCGAGAGTTCGTTATAATAGCCGTATTATAGTAATAAAGGATAGTCAGTAATCATGGAGTTATAAGTACGAGTGACTATTGAGTTGCAAGGGATAAAAAGCAGAGAAGGGTAAAAGGTTTCAGACTGGGTTGCTCGCTACAGATCCTTTTTTAGGACATTTTCTCTCGCACCTTTCAATTGGCTGTGGACAGCATAATGGACCGGATGGCAGTCCTTCCATGGTCAAATCACATTACATAGAGAGGCTGGTCTCCAAAAGTTCGTAGAGCTGGATGCGATGTCCACCGGTGTAGTATCAGGAGCTAACGTGGTGACTAGAGAAAGCTGAAGAATGTCATCACCGGGTCACCATAGTTCAGTTCACAGAGAAGCACGCCGCGAATGCGTGGGTCCCGGGTTCAAATCCCGGTGGTAACATTTTCACTTTTCTCTATCTCCTCCAAAAAAGAATGCAGTTAAATACTACCTGTGATCGAGAGATGGCAGTAGAGTTGTGATAATGGTTCCCTATGTAATTGTCACATGATTGTATTAACCAATACGATACCACGTGCTTATGTTGTCAAGTACATAGTTTGGGAGTTGAGTTTGAAGATTGTATGAGAAAGGAGTTTGGTTGATGTTAAGATTGCGTTTAAAAGAGATCAAAGAAAGAGAATTAAAAGTGAGTTATGTTTGTTCTGTGTACTTCATGACAGAGTTGTCTCCGAATTTCTTACATCTGATTGTTTCAAAATGAAGTCTGGCGTTCGATTTCAAAATACTTTATCATATAGCCCTATATCAATGATTCCAAAGACACGTTCAAATTCTAAATTTAAGACACCTTCCTCCCACTCCCCATCCCTGTGGTTAGGCACAAGAGGGCACATGTACAGGTAGGACGAGTAGAACAATTGAAATTTGAAATAGGAGAAAAGAAGTAGACTGGGTTTGTTTATGAAACACTTAGTTCCACGTTAAATCGGGCACCAGGACGTGATGATCAAGAAATCAAGAGTAGTGACATAAAAGCGGCAACTTCTCGCCAAACTTTCCAAAGTATTATTACAGCATCAATCTTAATGATTCTGTGACATCAATAACACTGAGGAGTAGGACATTCCTGTAAAATTTAAGAACGCTTGGGAACGCTTTTATTGAGAGGGTGACATCAATCGGCTTTAATAAATGTCTACATTACACCATCAGCATCTAAAACATCAGGGTCGTACCAAGCACAGGAATGGGTGCCTGCTCACAATCAAAGGTTGTTTAAGACTTTTTAGTACTCAGTAAGATATGGCATTGTACTTAGCTGTGAAGAAGGTGGCATAAACATTTCACCCACTCCATTCTTCTATTCTTATTGCTCAAGGCACAATGGATTTAAGTCTCCAACTGTCAGGCTAGTAACTTGAAATTTGTCCCTCCCCACCACCAATTATTTTGATCTTGGTGTGAAACTGATTATTTTTGTTGGTTCATTAAAATCCATTACAAGGTCTTCGACTTTGTTCACTATTTGCATACCCCAGTTCGTCTTTTACCTCCTAGCAGACTGTCGGTACTCCCGTTTGAATCGCCCTTTTTCTCCTAGAACCAACTCGATATTGTTATTAACCTTTCTTCTTTACTCTTCTTTTCTCTTCTTTCTCTTTTCTTAGTAATAGTAAATCTAATCCCTCTGTTTTAGGACTGCATCACTTTTCTGCTTGATTTGATGTCTGTTTCTTGTACACATCTTTCCGTTAGTAACGGAAACTGCTATTCTATTAATGCTTTTAGCATTAATAGATTATGCTTTTAAACCATCCTCTGGTTTCACCATCACACCCCAACCGCGTCTGAAGGATTATTACTGACGACAGTTAGACTTCGGACATAACACACCTTTTAATGCTTACTCAGGCTGTTGGCAAGCGATTCATTGCGGTTTCAAATGGTGTAAATATGAGAGCGAAAATAGGATTTTGAATTACGATAGAATTTCGTTTTGTTTCCTGTGTTTTGTAATGATCCAATTGTATCATTGATGGTTGAGGGCCAACGAGAACTCTCTTCTCTTCCTCTCGGTACAAAATCCTCAATAGCAAGATGGGATCACTCTGGAATTCTGGAGGTCTGGATCAGTGACGTCAAAAATTCATCGAACTCGTCTCTCTTCAAGACTCAAAGATGTTTGTTTGAAAACTATAATGTGTATGTCTACAGAACTTACATGACGGGGATGAGAGCGACGGGAGATTAATTCTCAAATGGGTCATAAGTAACTTCGTATGATATTAACATCCTTCCTTACAATAAATTACACCGAGGGAGAAGACCGTGCAGCGAAGCATGCTATACTTAAGTAAAGCACAGGCATCGAGAATGTAAAATGAGCGGAGAAACTGATGGAACTTGCTTCTAGGCTGTTTAGTGCATCGCAGGGTTAACTTTGCCCTGCGTACAAGTTGGTTATTGGTCAGCACGTATTTTAGGGTTTTCTCGTTTATCTGTTTGTTGGATTGTTGGTTAAAGATTTGGCGATGTTATAACTGTTGGGCACATCCCATAGGGGTCACCGCGTCACACTTCGTGCGCGACAGAACTTTGTGATTGTATCAAGGACAGAGTCAAAGATCAGAAGCAGAAAGGGTGTCCATTGATACAAGGCCAATTAGAAATACCTATACAACTAAACGACACTTTGTCCATAGGAAAGATTATGGGCACAGTCGTGTTACAAGCGATGACTTATAAAGCAGGAATTTGACGCTTATAACAACCAAGAAAGGAAGCTGACATGTGCTCAGCGAAGCACAGAACGATCGATTCTTAATGTCGCGAGAGGAGACAACTTCAGGAATCAGATCATAGGAAATAAAACAAAAGCGAATGACATCATTGAGAAAGTGAGAAGTCTGATAGAGCAGCAAGACTTGTTGTCAGCATGAGCAACGACAGATGGCACAAAAGAATGAAAGAATGGACACACCCACTGAGGGAATGATTGAGAAGAATGCGGAGAGATGACATCGAAGAGAAAGGGCCAGCAAGTCGACGCAAGTGGTACAAGACGATGCAGAGTGGAAAGAAATGTGTGGCCATCCACAATCAGCGGTATGTCAGGCTAAATATGAATGAGTGAGTTACCACCAAATGTAGCCTAGGTCAATAAAAGAATGCTAGATATTCCAGAGAAATATGGTGATGCAGTCACACATCCCATGGACAGGCGCAAAGTTAAGTCAAAGGATATTTGAATATACAGAGATGCTGAAAGTATCAGTATCTATAAAGATTCTAACGAAGACAGTTACGTTTACGCCATATTGTAGAAACAATAAATCCTTACATCGCTCTTTAAAATGAAAGTAAAACGATATCTTTTTTATTGATTGATGTGTCTGAAATTTACGTTGCCCCCAATGGCGGTTTTGGAGGGTGCAAGGTCCTGAGCTGAAAACGTTTGCGGGGGCCCCTATGACGTCATGCATTGCAACGCAGTTCAGACATGATCTTACTTCTGAAGCTGCGGAGACACTATTGCCTTCAGTGGGTATAGTTTTGAGTTTCCACTTACTTCCACGAGATTAATGTGGGCAGTTAGACACACACTATTTTCTTAATATTGAATCGCGGGGCCCACTAGAGGTGTGAGACCTCGGGCCATGGCCCTTACGGCCTCCCCCTAAATTGCCACTGGTTGCTCCTCCCTTCTCCCACAATGAGCGTGAAGTGAAAACTTCGCCGCAGTAACTGGGGGTTATCCAACACAATTTGCAGTTATTTAGTTTGTTGCTTACTTCCGTGGAATAAAACAGTTCATTTTCCCTCTGAAAGGCATGTCTTGTAATTTCTCATGGAAATAATGAGTTTTAAATTCACATTCTTTGGTGTAAGAAGTAAAAACACTAGGCTTACTCGTCTTTCAAAAGTAATCCGTCGGGCTGTAAAAAAGAAACGATAAACATTTCAGGATTTTAAAATATAGGGGCGATTGCTTTTAGTTCCCATTTTCTCTATACCTGGAGCTACTTTTACGACAAGAATGAAAGGAATGATTTGATCTTGTTTACAGGAGAGAAATAGGAACGATTTTAAATAGCCCTAGGTGGATCAGATGCCAATATTCGACAGTAGTAGTAGTTTCGTATGGCGATCACACCTCAACGCGGACCTCCTCGAGCCATCTCTTGTAGGCCTCACCACTCTCCAGCACTGCTGCGTATTGCCCATCTATTGCTGTGACGGGACAGTGTAGTACCAGATGGTCGATATCTTGAGAGGCGTGGCCACACGTAGGGCACTTCGGTGTAGCTGTCACTCCCCACCTATGCAGGTTCCTCTGTGTTCTTCGACAGTGTTTCTACATGACAGTACTTAAATGGGCTGACTCTATTCTTCTTGCGGCTGTTTGGAAGGTGATCCTTCTTGATTGCGCATGCGTATAAGCGTCAAAAACATTTTGGCTGTATAAAAATAAACAACTAGGGTGACAAACAAAGCATGACGAATAGTTACCGCGTATTTTATCAGTCTCTTATTCACATTTCAACATCCTTCGTCTATACCGTAACGAGGCTCGGGTCCTGGTGCTTATACCAGTTTGAACTGGGAATGGTTTCTTGCCGTGTTGCGGTTGCTGAAAATCTAACTGGAAACGATTTCCTTCCTGAATAGAAACGGGACGAAGAATTCTAGTGCTAGTGCAAGCCGTATCTTTACCTTCTCAGCTGGCGGGTAGCAGTGTCTTTACCGGTTATTAACTGGATCGTAGCTTTCGTGCCAGAACAGGCTTGTTACAAATTTGTCTTTTCTATTTAGCTATTGCGCAGGAAGTGTTTTAATAGGAAGTGAGTACTGAGATTAAAAAGTAGCAAAGAAGTGCTTGTCACAGAACTAAATGATTTTCCAAAGAGATTTAACTAACGAAAGTTGTGTAAATTTATAACATTCTTGGGGAAAGAAATTTCTTCCATGTTTTTTCGATCATAGGAGATGAAAAATGATGTGAAGTGACAGTGTTACTTCATTTAAAGATTCCTTTTCTTTATTCCTTACTTTACTTAACGAATAAAAACCCAACGTAAAATATCCTACATGGTTTCAAAAAGTTGAATGTAGGCCGAACTCACAACCTGAGAGAGCTTCAGTGTTTGAGGAGTGTCCAATGGTAAGGAAGCACTGTTATGAGATTTTTCTACGCTGAAATAATGAGTTTGTACCGCCAGGAAATACTTTGAAAGTTTTTTTGTGCTCATGACCTCATCCACGATATTCGTTTGTATGCACTTAACAGACGCCAACAAAAGTAGAGTAAAGCCCAGATGCAATAGTTAAATCGAATACACTGCTCCTTGCTGTTGACAGATTGCTCCCTAATTGGATATTGGCTTAATCTGGTAGGTTAATATAGCTCGTCTTTCATTGAAATGAGTTGTGAGCACAAGCAACCTCGTGCCTGTTGAATTATGTTGTTTCACACAAGTGCAATATGTAAGTTGATTCACGAAATGGTTTAGATAGGTAATTAAATCAAACGGAAGCTTAACCTACTATCGCAAACAGTGAAGAAATGTTTATGACAACTTTAGCACCGAACCAGCTGTAATGGGGTTTTGTGACGCACAGAAGTCACCAAAAGCTAGAAAGCCAGCCCTGATAGAATGAATTTATGAGATGTGTTGTCAGATCTCCTATCGCTATGTTTCCCACAAAGAAAATCTCTTTCAAACATAAACCAAACCTAGGACTTTCTTTTGAACTTTGACAGAAGTGTACAACATAAGACAGATCAATTGTAGAGCAGTGGTGTGCAGCACAAATAGCTTTAGTTGCTATGGTAACCCTTCAAAATCCGAGTCAAAACACCCTAAAATTTGATAAACAGACATTCAGCATGACAACATCCACAACACGGCAACATTACATCCAACATGACAACATCAACCATGGCAAATTCAGCACCGACAAACCCAACTTGAAAACATTCAGGAAGGAAACATTTATGCCACGAACATCCAGTGTGGCAACTTTTAGCGAGGCAAAATCCAGCATGGTGACATCTGGCACAGACACTTTTTCAGACGGATGAGATAAAAACACGACAAAGCCTGATTTTTTAAGCTACTATTTCAGACAAAAGTGGAAATAGGTGATTTATTATCATTGGACCATTTCGCCAAGGGCTTGTTTGGTGGATGCGAAAAGACTGATTGCGGCAAACCAAGTTTTTGTTTGCTCTATAGGCCTTTTCAATCTTGTTGAAACTTTAGGCAATAAGTCAACTTTCTCTTCGCGTTTTGCCGAAGAAGAACGAAAAAATAGAATTATGCAATCTGTTTTCTTTAAGTGAGAATCCCCATCACCCCACAGAAAGGCTTCTGCCTAGATCCAACTCCCTGTTATGACTACCATTGTATTCATGGCAGTAGTAGTAGCTTTATCAAATGTTTTTATGTCCTACGCCCTTCTCGTGCTTTGTGCTTGTCCGGAAAAACCAGCCAGAACATTCTTTCGGTTGGTAAAGAGGAAGATGTTGGAAGAATGATTGTATTTCGCGTTGTTTCTCTAGTTAAGTTGATTGGATCCCTATGATCACATCATTGGATCTCCACTTAGTCACCTCGTGGTTATCCTTTCATTGTTGTCTCGTCAACGAAATCTAGATCGTCTTGTGCAATCACCATGACATGAACGTGTAGTCTATGTTTCTCTTCAGTATTGATTGCGCTCTAGATATTTTCTTCAGAATGTTGCAAGAAAAGCAAATTAAGGGAGAATACTTGAATTAGCACCCACGTAAGGATAGGCCCTCCCCTTGAATACTCCCTCGTGAAAATTTCCTGATAGAGATAAGACCTAGCTCTTGAATAACTGTCTATGACACCTAAATCAGATCAACAACATCTGCTAAAGCATGTGACATTACCTCTAACAAAACCTCTGGTTTGGATAAAATGGGTTTGCTTCATTTATATGGTGATGGACACTACGGACCAAAATCTATGTTAAAGTTCATCTAGCAGGCCAAGGCCCAGTTCCCAATACCATCCTCCATGTTCCTTTGATTATACATTGCATAACATCAACGACTACATAACTAAAGTATGATCACAAAGATCGACTGACAAACTGACAACAAGCGTAACTCCGAAAACTGAAGAAACCGACTACCTACTTGATTTGTGACCCACGTGGCCGGAAATTATCTTTGCAATTCTCTCAAGTGAGGTGTAACCTCGTTTTGACAATAAGCTAAGCATGACTAGCGGATATGCGGAGGGAAAGTGACGACGTCACTAATCAAAAGTTTTGGAAAAAGCAAGATTTGACTCCATATATCTATAAGTGTCCCCGGAATTAGGCTGTTTCCCAAAATACCAGACCTGTAGTGTATATATTGTTTAAACTAGAGGCGTTTGAATTAAAAAGATCTCCGGTCAAAACTCTGTTGATATTCCCTGGATCCTTTCGTTAGGAACCAGCATCAAATAACAAGGTTTTGTTTGAGAAATTTAAAACTTTGAAAGCTGATATGTCGGAGTTGGGAAGGGTAACACTGCCAATTTTGGCCATTGACGTTCTTACTAATAGGGCAAAATGAAAATTGCGTACTTTTTCCGTAATTCAAACTTTTTCAAAATCGTGACGTCACACTTTCCACCGCATTACCAATATTTTAACAATTTCACATCTGAAAACACGCTGTGTTTCAAAAGCAACCAAACAACAAAACTTTTATAAATAAATTGGAGTCCATAGATTAAAAACTGGTTCCTAACTTTAATATTGCCGATAAGAACCCATCCTTGAGTGAGCTATCCCTTGGAGTACGTTCCCGCATAAAAATGAGGTGTGCAAAAAAGCACCGAGGGTGGCTTAATCGAGGATTCACGGTAAATGACCTTGCTTTATATCACTCTGAGTTGTCCACGCCATATTTTAACTGCCACTTCTATTTTCGTTGCTATGCAACAAGGTGACAGGAGTCGCGATGGCCACCCTTGAGATAATATCAAATCTTTGCTGCACATGCGTAGTCTAGTTCTTTGCAGAAATGAAGACTTTATGACGTAATCTTTGGTCCTCAACTTCATTCAAAGCTGATGATAAATGAAAATATCTGATTTCGATTTATTGCATTTTACAAACCATGCCAAACCACATGTTACATGATGACAATAAAGCACATGTTATAGACCAGAATAATTTGAAATATGCATTTTTGACACTTGAGACTGCAGCATTTGAATGGACTAGCATAAGGCAATCGACAAAGCAATGCACTTTAAGGTACATGAGTCAATAACAAGTAGTTGTCTATTACGTACTGAAATGTGTGAAAGCATAAGATAGTAACATGGACTTCAAATTTTCTATTTAAGGGACCTTGAAACCTATAAAGGCCGTGGGAGGCTATTTCTCTTGCGTTAAATTCTGCTACTCGAACTTTTTGAGGACTAACAGACAGAGACCAGGAATTTTCTAACTTCTAGCTTTTATCAACATTTTAAGTAAATAAATGACATTCTCTTTAAAAGAATATTCATGATTAAGGCCATGGTCACAACTTTCTCGAAGGGTGATGACGCAAATTCTTCTTAAAGAGTTGACGCACCAAAGTGGCATGTCGCAAGTGGTAGGCCACGTGGCATGCCAATTAGAAAGAAACTTTTACAAGCATATTAAACCTTTCACGACAGAGTGAAGCTGCATAAGCGAGGTGCCAATTGCATATAAATTGAGGAAGCTGAAGAACATTATTTTAAAACGTGTCACGTGGCATCCTTCTTTCCCAGTCTTTTGCGCAGAATCGGAAAGTAGTGTCTCTTTTCTGCTGATTACCAGGAATGACATATCCATTTGTTTGCTTGAAAGTTACTGAAATTAAAACCTAGAGTCATGATTTGCCACTGTAGTTTAGCACATTTTTGTCTAGAAGGGTAATCTTCGATAGGAAACAGGAGGATTGTGGGTCTAATAAGCGGGTAAGCCCTAGTGTATAGAAATAGATTATACTTAAATTTCATTAAGTATTAGACCATTACGTAATCATAACAAATAACATTCCTTATTCGAGCATACTCTCAGCTTTCTCAGTCCACATCAAAGCAACAAAACCGTTGCTTTGCAGACAAAAAGAATTTGTCTTTTCATTGGGCCTTTTCGGCTAATTATTTAGTGCCATGGACTCTGATTGGTCAAAACAACACCAATCTAGCAATCAGACATCTGATTGGCTACTTTCAAAGCACAGTTTGGTATAAGTTTTACTGATTTCTTCCTATCTCAATTCGGACGATTTTGTACTCTGAGGAGTGTCAGACGGAAAAAAGCTTTTCAGTACTAAAATGTTTTCGCTATTTCGTGCAGTTTTACTGTTTTGTACCACAAACAAACTATTTGAATACCTAAATTATAAGCTTCTGCAGAGAAATGCATAAAATGTGATAAAATCGACATAATTAGGCAAAGTAACTGTGAATTTGACTCCTACTTGGGGTAATCTAAAATGACAATTGCTTCTTTAAAACGTATACTATCATTTACATTTTTGGAATGTCATTGACAAACTTGTGTTCTCCTAGCGCTACTGGAAAACGGCTATTGGGGGGAGAGGCTACATATTTTCCTCTTTCCTCTGCCACTACGTAGAAGGCAAAACTTTAAGCTGCAGGTTTTAAAACATCTCTACATCTTTTCAGACAGTATTATACAATTTATTGTCAAACCCACAGGCTGGTCTTGTTGGAGACCGTCTGACTACCCGGACCATTTGGCTACATTTGCATCGTTCTCGCATATACTGCGTCATTTTCAACTATACGTTGAACCTGTATGAATGAAAGGTAGAAAAACTCCACTGGAGTATCGGCCTTGTCACATCAAGTACCAGTACAGAACAGACTTGTAAACAGTGTTTCCTTCTGACATCGTTTATGTCGACATATCGAATGTACTCAGATAACTCGTTTCCATTTCTGCGCAAAACGTTCAGATGGACCATCTACCTACCTTTTTCAACCTCTCATTCATACAGGTTCAACGTCTAGTTGAAAATAAGGTAGAATATTCGAGAACGAGGCAAATGTAGCTAAACGGTCCGGGTAGCTAGACGGTCGCCAACAGTCCCAACCCACAAGGACTAAGTACTAGTTATGATCCGTGATGCAGAATTCTTGCTCCTTACTCTTTCCTGTATATACACTTTTTTCAGTTATTGCTGAAAGGATGGAAAAGTACGCTAACATGCCAGAGAAAGAACTAGACGAAATGAAGGTGCTCATGTATGATTGGTGGGATGACATGATGAAAGGACCGCAGAAGGAGATGAACTATGATGAGTATTCCAAAATGAATTATATTTTGGTGACTGATGAGCAATGCAAAGAAGATACGGCTCGCCTGATAACCTCAACTGGAACAAAATTGTTTAACGTCATTGATAGCAACCATGACCACATCATATCCCGCAAGGAATGGAGGATGTGGTTTAAAGTTATTGGTGTGTTTGAGGAAGACGTGGCTGATTCCTCATTTGACGTCATCGATTTGAATAAGGATGGAGAAATGAGTCTTGATGAATTCCTTACAGGGTTAAAGGACTTCATGTTTAACATGGAGAGCAGCAAGTACGACTTATTTTATGGTCCCTTACCCGAGATCTGAGCGGCCATATTTCTTTTCCAGTGCATGCAAAGGGGTGGACTGTATCTCTCTTATATGCATCTATTTGTAACGCCATTTCAGCAAGAACATAAACTCAAAAGATAACGTGTATATCCAATTTGTTACCTTTGGTATTTGTTAATCAAAAATACAGTGCTTTGAAAACCTAAGTCCCCGTTCTACCTCTCTCTCGAATTATGCCTTTGCCTGCTCTTCAAAGATAGAAAATGTCTCTGTAAAATAGTTGGCAGTGCCATATTTATGTACCCGCAGAGAATGATTTTGGCGTAACAGAGCCAATAAGATTTTAGCTTAATATTCATTAATACCAAAAGCAAATGTAGAATCTCTATAAAAAAATCAACAAAAGGGCAGCAGTTCAACACAAAGGAAAGAAGAAACATTAATCTGTAATTATGATGTTAGCATGTGACTATTCGGATTCATGAGCTAGTTGTACGTTGAGCTTTTAACATTAGCATTAATAAGTGAATATCATTGCAATTATAGGGATATTGCAAGTCATGAAAATATTGTTTGTGTGCTTGCATGGTTATACAGACCTAATAAGGTACACACTGTCGTCCAATGGTTGCGTGTTAATCTTCTGGTCATGAAGTCGTGGGTTCGAGCCCATCTCGTTGCAAGTATCTAAATTTGCTTTGATGGTAAAAGTCCAACTCAAGTTTTCAATTTATACATATCTCTTCATTCTTTTGTATTATTTCACATATATATCATCGATTTTGTCTGTCAGTTCCAATACATATATGGCAGTTTTCTTCATTAAATCCTCTTCATTAGGCTACTTTATATATATATATACTTATATATATATGTATAAATATATATATGTATGTATATTTATATGTATGCATATATAGGTAGGTATTTACAATATGAGAGATATATAGATAGATAGATACTATATAGAAAGATAGTAAGATAGAAAGAGATATTGATTGATAGATAGATAAATAAATAGATAGCTGTGACAGATGGACAGTAGCTGCTTTGAAGGGTGCGGGGCCCTGGGCCGAAAAAGTTTGCGGGGCCTTATGACGACATGAATTGCAAGGAAATTAGACATGATCGTCCTGCGGAAGTTCCTAAGACATTTTACCCCTTCAAATGGATACAGTTTAGAGTTTTCACGTACTTCCATGAGGTCAATATGGGCAGTCATCTTTTTTTCCTAGCTTTGAGGCGCGGGGCCCCCTACAGGTGCGGGGCCTCGGGCCATGGCCCTGTCGGACTCTCCCTAAAACCGCCACTGCAGATGGAAAGATACATATAACAGATTTATAGACCAGACAGGGGATTAAAAGTCTTTCCATGGCCTAGGCTCATGGCACAGGAAAGGTAATATCCGTAAAATCAGGGAGACTCAAATTATCGTGGTTGACTAGAGGAACAGTAAACGCTACACTACAGTCAAGATCTTTGAATGCAATTTCACTGCTTCACAAGTTACCTAACAGTATTTGCAATATGATGCATACTTTTGAAGCTGAAAAGAATGTAATTTTGGGTTAAATATCGGCGTCGTTAAGTCTAATACACTTAAACTAATCTCATTGACAATTTTCAATTTCTATAATCCGGTATCGCACAGTATGTTCAACAGACAAAGTAGTATGATTTAATATCGCTTGCTTTCAGAAGGATTCTATAGCAAACATTACGTCACCAGCTTCGTTTGTAAGGAATCTTTAACAAGTTATCGCAAATGTGGATTGTTATTTATAGAAGTGTAGAGTGCTCTTGCGCCTTCCTTGTAGTATATGACAAAGGTATCTACCGGAAGATAATCAGGAGCTTAATCTGTGGAAGGAGGAATAGTGTGCACTGTCATCCGAGCAGCATTGTTTAATTGGCAAAGCAACGCGTCTCCACATAATTTTCAGCTTTTCTACCACAAGATGAAAACTTATTGATTACATTATTATTCTAACTTCATAGATAAGGTAAGTTTAAACAATAATTCGCTGTGCCATAGAGAGACAATTTAAAGATGGCATTTACACATTTGAGAGCTTTAGCATTGGTATCGCTTATAGGAGCGAGGAAGACAATTTAGCAATAGAGAAAGACCATAACACAAATATGTGGTAATTGTTAACGGTAGTGCTGATGAAGTTTCAAATGATTTAAAAATATTTTCATCCCAGGTGATCTACAATGATGATATGTCCGTCATCATTTAGCTTTCTGTTTCGTACAGTTTCGGAAAAAAATGTTATGGACATTAGATCGGTCACGTGCGAGACGCAATTGGTGTTTTAGGTGTGACAAACATTTTCGACAGATTTTAAATGATATTTTGCAGTACTGTTCAATACGGTATTCTGAAACTTCTCAACTTTCATTAAAAGATTGTTGTTTCTACAATGGCATTAAAAAACTTTACTTGAACTATTTGTCTGTCCTGTTGTCAAGTCATTTTCAACATCCACATGAAGTTCAGATATTGATAATTTCCATCTGTCAGGTGAAGTCATATCTGAGTAGAATATGTAAATTGATTTTGGTTTGCTTTCTAGAGAATGCAGCAGGAACCGGTTAATCTTACACACCTGACAGATGATATTCTCCATAATCATCGTAATAAAGAAGAATATCTATAATCCTTGGTATTTAATAGTTCAAATATGTGCTAATGGTCATAAATTCCAGATGTTCACACTGAAAGCGACTGTTATGAACTGGGATAGGCCTATATTGAGACCAATTGTAGCGAAGGCCAATATGATTAACGACGGTACTCAAGAAACTAAAAAGCACATTTTACAATACATTATCATTGGTAGGCTACACAACTTCTGAATATCTGATACCAAAAATAGGTTTAAAGACATTGCCAGGACAAAGCATTTGATGAACCCTTGATCTATCTGAATGCGCCATCTTGTCGCCATCAGCCTTTGTAGAAAAGCAGGTCTTATTAGAGGCCATTGTCTTGGAAAATTAAACAACTGAGAGGGAAAATTAAACAACACAGAAAGAAATGATATTCCTTGATATGCACAGTAGGTCCTACCAATCTATAATGTATTTGACAAGAACACCGCTTTTGTTATTCCATTAAATCCAACTTCATATCTACAATTCATTACCCCTATTCCTCCTATTCAATTGAACTAAATCTTGGTAAAGGAGTGATTATGGCCATCTTCCTCTGTTTGTTGTTTGGCAGCAAGCATGAAATCAGAACAGAGGTGTAAAAACGAATCTTGTACCAGACGCCATCTTAATTTGTTCTATTTTGCAACGAGAAGTTCATCCAAGAGATAGTAATCTACAACAAGCCGAAATGCCGAATCCTCCATTTAAAAGAACTTCATCTTTCGTTGAAAGGTACTCAGGTTTGCCTTTTTAATTTTTCGAGTCGGTTCTGAGAGAGCTCTTATATTCAAGTGTAAGATATGATTTGTGGGAGTACACTGAAATATGGAAGAGGTGGGGGACGAAAGGGTGTTTATTGAAACCAATTAAATTGGCCCTGCTTCTTTAGCTAGTACATTCCGTGTATGATCGCAATAGTTCAAGCGATGTCTCTATCAGTGGGATTATCACGTTGTTCTCGCAGAAGTAACGAGCCAAATGTTGGGTCATGGAAGGAAGCAAAGTTTGCGAACTTTCATCATTGAATGACTGGCATCGATACCTTTCTCGAATGTCTCGAAAAAATATGCAAGTAAAATGTCTGCCATATTATTGGAGTTCAGTAGACAAATAAGAGCTGCTTGTAACTCTATCCAGACAGGGCTCTTCTTAGATCCGAAGAACTGAGGTGTGGGTAGGGTCGAGACCAGGAGAACTACATCTATATCATTGTTTATAAATCTGAGAATGTTTTGTCAAGAAGATATTATACTTGGCATATATGAGAATTAGTTATTTCAATGAATTCAAGTAGTCAAAATTTTGTTTTTAACATTATAAGGAGTACATTGTATAAGAGCGGGAAGTTGATAAGTGGCTGAATAGCTTTCAAAAACCAATATTTCAAATAGAATTTCCTACAAAAACAGAAGTTAATTTTTAAGGATTAAAAGATAATAAACATGTATTAGTGTGTCAGGAGCTACTCATAATGCAACAGATCTTATTTCTGCCGACAACCAGGTTTGTGGTAAGGATATTTTGGTTTATTGTTTTTATATGACGTACTCGATTTTAAACGTAGCTTATTGCTCAGCCAGATGGAGCAACTTCTGGGGAAATGGCACATTTACATGGGTGGTACCCCGTTGTCTTCCCCATCTTATTGTCTTTATATAGGGTTAGGAGGGATTCGAACCCACAACCTCTGGCATGAGAGTCCGATTCCTTAACCACTAGACCACAGCGGCTTTATTGTTTGGTATATATTGATATTTATTTTCCATTGCTTGGTAATGACTTTACGTAGGGAGTAATAACGACGTCATCATGGGCTAAATTTTAAAGATTTATATTTTGGAAATGCTCGTGAGCAAGTTCAGTGAAGAGCCTGAAAGTCTCAAACAAATGGGCAAGTCTTTTATTAGGCATCCGGTGCAGTACAGAGTCTCGGACGCCCTAATCACGCCCCTTATCTCTTTGAAGTGAAAGGAGCTGCTCACATGTAATGTAATCGATAAAAACAGATTTGCAAGTAGCGTAGACTTAACATGCAGGTGAGGCCTTACTGTGAATTTCATTCGGAGTAGCTTCAACCTGCAATATCGAGACATTAACATAGTATCTCACAAATACTTCTAATATGCAATAATGCACTCCATGTACCTAGGAAGATTGTACCATACAAATTCCACCTTATTCCGTACCTTATTCCATACAAAAAGGCACCTTTGGTATTAGAAATTAATCGTTCCCTTTACAATAGCATATCAGGCCTGTAACAATAATGTGCTTAATTTAGTCACCGTTTTCAGAGGCCATGGAAGTAGAGGATAGAAAAAAACATAGATGACTGTAGGTCCTTGGTCAATGACTTGATGCTTTGTGACACGATGCTGCAAGTCACACGGATTCTTTCTATTATTGTTTAGAAATTCTTGACTTTTTTAAAGTCAGATATACATGCTACTATAATTTGGGGCGATTCACAGTTAATGGAATGTAAAAGCTATTATTCAGGCGACTGATTTCACGGTCATTGATCTCAGCACGAATCGGGTCGATATTTGTGAAGTCTGTGGCATTACAATTAACCTGTTGTTGACTTCGATGTTGCAGCAGAGCCTCAAAGTTTTAAGAATCTTGCAAGAACAGGCTGTTAGTATTTAGAAGGATAGTTCTCTGCTGATGATTTGCAATTTTAACTCATTGTTAAATTTTGTACATCACAAACAAACCTATATTTAAAAAGTCTGTGGCATTGCAATTGATCTACCCTTGACTTTGATGTCATGGCAGAGCCTCAAAAGTTTTAACATGGTCGCCTAGAAGTCGCGATGCAAAGCATGGCTTTCACCTTAGTAGAAAAACTCCATTACTGACAGAATAA
>JAAAKL020001520.1:0-30460 GCA_010016065.2 Carybdea cf. marsupialis auct. non (Linnaeus, 1758) | reverse complement strand
GAACAAATAACTAACATCAAAATTATCATGCAGAAGTGCAGGGAAGATCAGGTACCTTTGTACTTGTGCTTTATTGATTACACCAAGGCATTTGACTGTGTGAACCATAACCTTCTCTGGACTGACTAACATAAGATGGGCTTCCCAGCACATGTAATTGAACTCCTAGCACAGCTTTGCCAACATCAAGAAGCAACAGTTAGAACCAACAATGCCATGTCAGATTACTTTCCCAACGGAAGGGGAGTCAGACAAGGTTGTATTGTGTCCCCAAATCTCTTTAATATTTACTCTGAGGATATCATAAGGGATGCTACTGAGAATTCCAATTCTAGTATAAAGATTGGAGAAAGGATAGTGAACAATTTGAGATATGCAGATGATACCACCTTGCTATGTGGAAATAAAGAAGATCTCATGACTCTACTCAAAAGAACTGAGTATTTGAGCAGGAAGAGAGGGCTTCTTTTGAATGTAAAAAAGACAATAAACATGTTGCTTGACAAAAACAGCAGTGATTTCTCAGCATTCTATCTTGAAGGACAGCAACTGGAAGAAGTAAAAGAATTTGTATACTTGGGATCCATGATCAACACTGAATTGAATGACATGCAGGAAGTGAATAGAAATATTGGCAATCGCAAGATCAACTGTGCACAAGATTGAAACAATTTGGAAGAGTAGTGTCATTAAAAAGGACCTCAAGTTGCAACTTCTTCTGTCTACAGCCTTTGCAGTGGCCTCATATGGATGTGAATTGTGGGCCTTCTCAAAGAAAGTGGAAAAAAAAAGATTGATAGCTTTGAGTTATGGGCATATCAGCAACTACTGCAAGTTTCTTGGACTGAGCAGCAAATGAATGAGTGGGTTCTCCAAAAACTCTATACTGATATGATGCTGAAACGGCATATGATCAGCAGGAAGATGCAGCATTTTGGACATGTGTCTCGACATGATAGCCTTGAAAAAACCATCATAGAAGGGAAGATGGAAGGAAGATGAGCAAGAGGAAGACCACCAAGAAATTGGTACAAGGATATTGAACAGTGAGTGGGGAGGAACATCCTAGAAGCAGGCAGAATTTCAGAAGACCGTGAAGTGTGAAGACTAACCATAAAGGCCACAGCAGCTCATTTACGAGCCAACTGACTGATGATGAAATGAACAGTATGGGCCAAAGCAATCAGAGAATTCTGAAGTTACATGTAGACTGATCTATATAAGTGTGAGTTCCCAAACTAACATAACATTACCTGAACATCTTCAATCACTCAAGTCATGTATCCTTCAAAATTGTGTTACAGCTCTATGTCCATGTAAGTCCTACAAATGGCATTTTTAGCCTCTCTTTCCCAATGCAGAGAAAGGAAGTTACTGTATAAACGTAGAAGAAATCATCTTCTGCATATCAACTGGTTTGTGGCAAAGGTAGAAACACATACCTTCACATGTTGTGTTATATTCACTTGTTTCATTTTCACTGTGATTCACTTATTGGTAAATATCTGTAAAGCAAACACACTATGTTGAGAACTGGGGGAGAGAGCCTTACCTTGTAACATCTATACTTGTATAGAACCACTAGAATGACTGTCATCACAAGAATGACACCAATCACAATGAGTGCATTGGCCACTGCTTGTCCAGCCTTTTCACCAGCAGTGATTTCTCCCTCTTCATGGAAAGGTGTGTAAACCCTTAAATGAAGAAACAAATCAAACAAGAAGTGCAATTTTGGGAGAAGGGTTATGTTCATTACATTGCCATGGTATGGTTAAATCCATGCATACAAAGCTAAAGTGACTGCTAAAGCTATGGTACCAGTAAAGAGTATTTTGGAATAGAAATTTGAAAGGGAAATTTCGAGAGCAGATTCCACCACCACATGTCCACCATTACATGTAAACATTTACAAATTCTACATACATATAGAACAGAATGTGAGCCATTCTTTAGGTAATCTTTAGGGAGTTTAAAACTGAATAGTCAACTATATAGGAGGTATCTAAACACAGAGTCCTGTTACTGACTGTGTTTTAAGAGACAGCTTGGTTTGTGAAGACCAATAACATTGTTCCTCTGCACATGTCTTAGGAACATGTATTATTTCATCACAATGTGACTTCTTATGGCCATAGAGTCAGTTAGATGGGTGCAGCAAGATAGGTGTAGTATTAAGAATAAATTACTTTAACTGAATTTACACTTTATATACATAAATCTAAAGACTGCTAAAATGTATGAAACATAAAGTAATAAAACCCCAATTTGTTATCTTTGTGTATATAATCTACACGAAATGTACATCTGTGTAAATTTTTGCATATAACTGCAGCATCCAATGACATCTTGGGCACCTTACATCAGTGAAGCCTATGGTACTGTGGTTGAAAAACCATGTAACTTCCAGCATATACAACTGAACACTCAAAACAAAACACCTTTATTAGTTATTGCATAAACCAGTATGCTCACAGCTGTTCACTATACTACAACTTTTATATTTTCCATCTGATATTCCAACTACATTTTGCACTGTAGACATTTTTTAATAAAAGGTCAAAAAAGGCTATTTTGTGATGTCAACCTACTGATGTATATGAAAACTTTATCGCCAAAATGAAAATTAAAAACATAAGTACTGTGAAAGGGAGAGTCGTGCAAAGTATAACAAATGAACACTGAGGGTCGTAAAACATCAAAGAAGGTTAAAGGCATTTTTTGATAGATTAACTATCAGGAATACAGTTCTTTGATCTACCTACTAAGAATGGCTAGTTACATCTGGTGTAGGATAAACAAAAATAATCTTAACGATTTTGAAATCTTAACGAAATATACAGAGCTGTGCATTACGAAAATAAGCCTATGTATTGGACACTTCCTAAAACTTGCAATGGGTCTATGTTACATAAACATACATGAAAATCATACTTACAGGTATGTGCCACTGTTCTGTGTATAATATGTTACTGATGATATTGTTGCCACGACAACAAGAAGGCAGATAGAAACTGGTACAATAAGCATAAGCACACTCTTAGCTCCATAATGCAGAACATCTTCATCATTTTCAAGATCTTCATTTTGCCCAACATTTGTTGGCTGCTGTGCTAACTGTTGTGTTTGACTACTCCTTGATGAGCGAAACCATGACCGGGGGTTGCAATAACTCCAAATACTTCTCCTCTGGAAGGATGGGGGAAACAAAGTGAAATGTCAGTCTCCACAATATCAGTAAAAATAACAAGCACACAACAAAATACTCCGAGTTCACGTAACACTTGCTTAAGCCAAACAGTGAAATCATATCATATCATATCATATCATTCAATACAATCCAAGCAAATGGCACTGGACACAAAATCCGTGGGTCATGAAATCAAATGCTGACATCTTAAAAGAGTCAGAACCAATAACATTCTTTCAGGTTTCTGCATGTTTCCAAAAAGATGACAATTTTTACTAAATACTGCTCAATACAAGGCAGAGTTGACACTTCAAGGTATTGAGTTACCTTGAAAGACGATATGAAGATGCGGCTTTGCAAGGGCTAGGGCAGTGCCCATGTACATAGGACTTGTTGGAGCAGAGAGCACTTTAAGACCAGATGCCCTTCCTGACATCACCAATGGTCTGTCCTGGATTCAAACCCTGACCCTCTTAAACTGAAGGCAAGGAACTTATCCACTAGACCATAGCAGCTGCATCTTACTTTGGAAGATGTAGAAATAAAAAGTAAATCAAAAAAATAGATTACTGACAAAAAAAAGATTGAAACAGGAAGATGGTGATTGACATTAGATTTAAAAGTGTCAAAAGTCCTTAGAAGTATTACTAAAGAAAGAATATGTATTCTAACCAGTTCAAATTTGATGAAGGTGTGCACTTATTGTATTACTCATGTTTTCTGATCTCAGTTCCTAAACAGATCTTGATAGCCCAGGGGTTTTTCAATCCTGTTTATTCCAGAAAGATGTTGTGTGGTTGTTGTATCTCATAATTGCTTCTAGAAAATTTTGAAATAAAAAAGTCACCATTTTTGCAGAATACCATTTCCAGTCTTCTAAATTTTGTTTGTAAGGCACTCTCCATTTTGTGAGGATTCCTTAACTCAACAGTTGCATTTCCCTTCATGGAGAGCCAGCCTGCTCTTGTTGTGGAACTGCATGTTGTATTGCTTTACTATGTTGCCAGCATTACTCATGTAGGATTGGCTTAATGTGACAGTGTTGGTACTAAAGATATTGTGGAATTGGTGTATAGTTTTGTAACTTATTCAAAGAAAATCATTTACAAGGCCATTGTCATATATTTATTGGTTGTGCTTGCAATTTGTAACTACCCCAGTGTGAACATGTGCTATACTTAAAAAATGTAAATCAGGTATTCTGTTCAAGATTATCAAAAAGAACAGAAAACATTACAGAAACAAATTATAATTATATGTACATACTGCTATTTCTGTTTAGCACAATAGCACTTAACCATCAATGCTTACTAATATTTTAAATTTTTCAGATAGGAAGACCTGAAAATTAAAACTGAAGACTGCTACAGAATACAAAGAAATTCAAAACGGGGATAAACTTTAAGATACAAATTTTATCTCAGCTGATTTGTGTCAAAAATGAAGTGGCACATAGAGCAGTAAATTAAAGAGTTATAAAATATATTTTACTAAAACTAATAGATGCTGAATTCTTTTAAATGATTAGAATCTGATCACAACATAATTTAAAGGTAGTCATTTCCTTGCCTAAACTGGAAGGCTTCAAGCTATCACAAAGGCAAATAAAACCTGGGAGTGAGTTCCATAACATGAGTGCTGCAGTGCCTGCTCATCATATGTGGTCAATTCTCTTGTAGGTGTCTGCAGCAGGCTCCTTGACGATAAGTGCAGACAGCCTGATACATAAGGCTACAATAGGTTGCTAATGTAGCTTGGTGCAAGGCCACTTAGAACCTTATATGGTATCAAGAGTAACTGATTCACAAATCTGTTGATTTCCAGAAAAAAGTGAAGCTGTTAGTAAAGGTGCTACAAGGTGCAACTAAATGAGCTGGAGAGTTTTTGACTGTTTTACAATGAGCAACTAGGGTAGTCCAAAGAGTAACAAGTTACATCTATCAATCTTAGAGGGAATGAAAGAATGAAATACAGTTTCTGTATATGATGTTGATAACAGATTTTGCTGTTTCACAGATGAGTGGAACATGCTTTGCAGATGTTAGCAGTATGTTGCTGCAGGAACATATTTTGATTAAAAATCATTCCAATATTCTTTGTTGATACAGACTGGGGATTCGGGTCATATGGTACACATACAAGACCTATTGAAAGATGTGGGCTATAATGTGGGCTTCACACTGACACATTTGTTCCCCTTTGTTCATTTAAACTTATTCTGTACCATCCAGAAGTAAATCTCATGCTTCAACTCAGGTAAGGGAGAATGCAATGAATGCAAAATAAATGTGTTAGTCATCAGAAAACAGGTGGAAGTACAGTCCCTAGTGTTCAATAATATCACCAATGTAGATAGAGGGCAATTCCACATGTGACATAATGTATATCTGAAGGCTTCATAAGACTATAAATTTGCAGAAAAGCAATTTTGTGTTCTTTAAAGAATCATAGCACTAGATGGACATCTGTTGACATTCAAAACCAAAGTTCTCATCAAAAAGTCTGCTATATGGGCATCTGTAGTAAAAATGAGTGATTCAATGCACACTCAAGAGATGAAATTTTGTCTTGCCTAACGATTCAATTAGAATTTATGTAGAAGAAGTGTGTGAACGATGACTTGAATTGGCACACTTTCCAAAACAATCAAATTGAAAATCTATTTTGGAAAAAGAAAAAGTCTTATTCTGGGAGAGGCCAAAACACTATGTGATGTAACCTAGAAAATTTGTGAAATAACATACTCAGCTCAAAATTTAATAGTGAGAGAATCTCAAATTAAATCAGAAGTTAAATCTTAAATGTAATTTTTTGTAAAGCATCAAAATTAGACAAGAAAATTAAAATTACATAGACATCTGGTCAAAATAATTACTAAGTCGTTTTATCTCATGACATATCTCAATCTTTCCTTCACATTTAGAAATTCATACATTACCCTACCTTAAGAATCATTCTGTGTTACAAATCACTTCCCAATCAATGAAATTTGGGGCAATTTCTTTTAAATTCGTCTCATTTTCAAGGTTCTCCAGTAAAAGTAAAGACTTCCAGTGTCCATTAGATATGTGTAACATCCAACTAGATGTCCATCATAACTACCACAGTAGCATTTCATCATCACTTAGGTTAACTGTGATCCTCATAAAGCATCCTAAATAAATTTGTTTTCAAATTTCCTTGCATTGTGACATCAGTATTTTCTGTACCATAACTGAATAAATACCAAATCTCTGTCCACTATGTGACATTTTTACAGGTACATAGCCACTGTGCATTGATTGCAGATAGAGTAATAAAGATGCATCAAGTACAACTCAAACATTTGAAGCTTAACTCTCTAACCCTGCAAAACCATTTGTTTTAAAACCCCATAAATTTTTGCTGAATGGTAGATCAGATTTGCCATCTAAGTAGAATCTGCCCTTTCTCCATGGGATCTTGTAAGAAACTTCCAATAAAATGATTTGTTGATCGCAAACAGCGCATCTTGGCCTACTGACATTCAAATTTCATATAAGCCCATATGAAATGGAGGGTTAACAAGGAAAGTGGTGGTCCTGATAACTTTTGGAAACAGTTGGTCTCTTTTTATATAACATTGAATAAATAAAATAGTTGCAAGATATTTTAGGTATATCACATAGTGTATTCTCTACCTAAATAATACAATTTTGCCACGACAATTTGATCTTTCTATGCACAAGAAAAGATGCTCATTGACAGCTTGATACTTGTCTTCTTTTAACATATCCTACTTGTGCTCATTGGTTTCTCTTGACACTAGGAAGAGTGTGTTTCAGAATGGCCACCCACTTAACTGAGATTGCCCTGTATTGTCTTTTTACAATGTCCAGACTTGCGTTCTAAGTAAAAAAGCCATTTTGGTCACCACTTTCAATTTCTGAACTTCTAAAATATAGTCTAATGTATGGTATATGTATGGACCAGAGAAAATCTAGAAATTAGCATGAAAAAGTACAATTCCTATGTCTTCCCTTGTTGACTAATACATGGCAACAATTCCTGGCAAAATATTAATCTCCTACCTAAATGCAAATTAAATTTGAGGAAAGAATTGTTCTCTTTTGAAATTTGGACTTATTTTGTAGTAAATATTATTAGAACATAATCAACTGCCCATATATGTATAATGTGCAGCACAATCCTACATATCAAGTTGGCATATTTGAAATAGGCCCTCAATATTTAGTATTTTCTGGTAGCATGTAGATTTCCTTGTTTGAAAGATGGATCTACAAGTTATTTGTCAAACAGCTGGGCTTGGTTCAAATGTCAGCCCTAATAAGGCAGAGAAATTGAGTTGCTTCTACAACTTCTGCAGTGATAATAGGCTTAGTATAGGCTCATCCTAGTATCTTCACCATTTACATACTGTTTGTTATGATACATTTGATGCTTCAGAATAGTTTTTCATTAAATTTGCAATTCCCTCCAGCAAAAATCTCAAATATGGAATTTTAATTAGTATCTGTACCTTATGTCACAAAGTGTGATGTAATGTACAAAAAGTAATTGCTTGAACGTACAGTTTACATCATCTTTTCAGTATCTTGCATCAAGGAAATGTTCTTCAAAGATACCAGAAACCTTTTTACATTGCACTCAAATTTCAAAATAAAAGTGAACTTTTTGTATTAGATTGTGACATAACACCCACTTATGAACACATAATAAGTCATTTCTTTTTTTTCCAAGAAATATAATTTTTGGATCTAGCTATTACATACTTAAGCCATTTAATACAAAATGTCATCAGAGTAAAAATTTGGTTTCATATTTAAGGTAAAGAGATGGATAAATAGCAAAAGAATTAAAAATAATTAAAAAACACTATATACATGTACAAAATAGTGTCCTTGCTTCAAAGGAGTGTTATCATATACCTCTGAAGAATAAGTTACAAAATGTGTTAAGACATGAACACTTTTTGAACTTAGTATGACAAATTAGTTGAATGATGTAATCCAAATCGCCCCTTTATGTACTTCAGAATCCAGCTTCCTGGTTGACATTTTTGTGGAATTTCCCTAAAGTGTATGACATACGTGATACAGGGTTGCTTCTAGTACTAAGCCCTGGAAGGCCAAAAACCTTGTCGAGTGTTAGGGTTTTCACAACAGATGCAACCCATCAATCACGAAAAACTGCTGCCTACTTTTAATGTATAAAGTCAGCCCCATCAGTACTTTACCCCTTGTTTAGAAACTTTTTTCTAGTCTCTGCAGTATGATATTGTGGTCTAGATTATTGAAAGCTACAGAAATATCAAGGAATAAGGGCATGACACATCCATTAGTGTTGGTGGCACACAAAGTACATCATTTTGCAATATAAAGTGTGCTGTTTCTATGCTATGGTATTGATTGCAAGAAGATTGAGGACCTCATACAAGAGGTTCTTTATCAAATTATTCTGGAGATACCCAGCAGCTGTTCTCTCCATTACATTTGATATGAATTCTATATCACAGAGATGTTGACAGAAACGTGACAAGTGTTGCTCTACCAAGTTTAAAAAGATTTTTACTGCCATCATCTGCCAGAAATCCTATCAAAAAGTTTTGTATTGCCTGGCTCATTAAATTGTTTCTAAATAGGCTTTTCCTTGTTTTGTTATGAATAAGAAATTGCAATGTCTATGTTTTGCTTGTCTGAAGTTGAGGAGAAGAGACGTTCAAGAAGGATATTGTTAATAAGACATGTAAAAACTTAGAAAGATAGATAATGAATACCTATACACAAGAACTGCTTACAGAAAGTGATACCTAAACAATTTTCAAAAGTCTTACACTTACCAAGTAAATTTTTTTCATCAGTACCATATATTGAAACAAAATTGCCATTTTAAAAATCCCAAACCTCTACATTGTTTATTTTTAAAAATCCCAAACCTTCACATTCAACAACTAAAACCATGATCATGATTTTCATCACAAGCCACATCTTAAGCAACCCCACTAAACCTAAAGGGCATCAGGCCGTCATGGTATCACTGGAACACGCTGTCTTTAGGAGCCCATACTGCTGTGATATCTACTACATGTATCTATTGCAACTTGAACTAAGTATCCAAATATTTAATCTTTGTAGAATTGTGTTCTTTTTATTGGCAGTAGCCAAAGAATTTGCTAAGGTAACGACAGACGACGGGGTATCACCTTAATTTACATTTCTATTGGTGTCTAATTCTAAGTTATGGTCTTTTGGTGATGCAATGATTGTGCTCGAATTAGTAGGACTATCTTTCTTTATTATTGCAAGCTATAAACTTGTGCTAATAAATGTGTTGGATTTTTATCAGACTAATTGTAAATCATAATATATATAGTAATCATGGTAGTTTAGCAAGTATTAAACATCCTATTATGGCAATTATGATACCTGGTATGCTCAGAAAATCACTCACTTGGAAGTACTTTCTAACTCTATTTTACCGGAAAGTTACAATCTATCTACTTCAGCATAATCATACTGTGACAAAAGAGGAAGGGTAACAAATATACGCAGAAACCAAGTTTAGCTAGTAAGAAAATATAGAAGGGGGTAGTTGTTACGCCGAGCGCTTGATAAGGCTCATGTCGAAATGATGGATTGGTTTCTACTGCAGTCAACATTGACCTGATAGTTCTCGGCCGTTACCTCTCTCATTGGAGTTGTGTTACCAAGGAAAACCATTGGATCCAGTAAGGACACTGTCGTCTGTTGACCAACAAAATCCATATCTCAACATTTTAATAAAACTAAACGAAATCAATTCGTTTTGTCTAACAAGCAGAAACAGCAGCACGGCGACTACTATTGGAATTAAACTGTGACCAAATCGATACTTTCGCATTGGTCCTGTTATTAATAAAGAATCAAAACGTATTAATAACTTCTCACATACAAGAGTCTATGACTAAAGAAACGTATTCTTTCGGGTAATTCCATGGGCTCTCCTGTTGAGCACTGAAAATATAGTCGTGCATGAAGTTTGGAACAACTTACCTCGCTTATAGGGGGGTTCACCTCGTCCACTAGGTTATCCATTCCAAGCAACCGAGTCGTTTCGTCAATATCTTCCTTCTCTGACATCTACTACCGTGGAACAATGTATGGGCGCAAATTGATACTGTCCTGCTTCAGCCTATAGCCTAGCATTTCCAATGAAAGCTGGCTCAGCAAAAGAACAGGCTTTACTATCGAAAGTTTACACGCCCGCAGCTTTCACAAAACGCAAGAAACTACACCACAGTCGTAGATTGCCTCTATATACCAACGTTCTAATCTACAACGATCATGTTATTTTCTTTACTGGATCATCAATGCTATTTTAAAACCGTTTTGTCCTCGCAGCGCAGTGTTATGTCATCACCTTAACAGGGAAGTATCGGCTATACTCCGAAACGCGGCCATTTTGTTTAACTCCCAAAGCCTCGGTTTCACAACAAATCACTTGAATTTTTCAAGGCGCGGTACAAGGTCATCATGGCTCCAACGTAGCTTTTTTGCGTCTACATGAGGAGAGGCAGCTGACCGATAACAATTCACATCTCCCAACGTAGTGAACCTTCTACGGCTTTTCTCCGTTTGATTCCATTGTTGGTTAGAAGATTGCATATTTTTTATTGATGGGCTCCCAGCAAAACTTTTCCTTCTTTTCGATTCTTCGTGAATGTACGTCATCAATCCCGATATTGGTCCCATTTGACACGCCCGATACCGTCTGATAAACTCTGTTTGATCTTAACCTTCCTCGGGTACTTTCGGCTTTGCTTTGGAATACAGAAGCCTTCATGTAGTACAGCATAGCCGAGGGATCAATATGCCTTTGACAGTTGTTGGAAGAGCGCCCTTTTTGTATCTAGTCGTTGAATTAGGGAGGTGAGATTGTTTCTCCAAGGGGTTAGCAGCAGTCGGATCCACAACTGTTTTTAATGTAACTGGTGACAAACGTCCGTTTGGTGTCACAGAGGAAACACTGATGATAACGAGTCGAAGTGTTCAGTCTTTCCGTGCCACTACAATATCTTACATCTTATGCATTTTTAGAAATTGCGCCTTCCTTAGCATGGACTATCGACTTTAGATAATTTTTTTTCCAGTTCTTTGAGATGTTTTTTAAACAAACTAAAATCTGTTCCAAGTTTGTCGATTACCTCAGTCTTTCTTTCTTTTTTGTGAGAGTACTTTCTTTTGGTTGAGATCTTGTTTAACATAGAAGAATCCGATCTTTGCTCCTACATAGAGATGCCATACCATTTATAACCCTTCCGATGCCAATAGTCCAGCGACTGCGACAACGAATCACGACTGCTTTTTGCGGTTATGAGTTTATACCCTAATGATATCTATTACACAAACTATAAAGAATAGCTTGTTGGTGGTACAAAACAATAATACTGCACGAAATAGCGAAAACATATTTGTACTGAAAAGCTGTTATCGTCTGACACTCCTCAGAGTACAAAATCGTCAGAATTGAGATAGGAAGAAATCAGTAAAATTTATAAGTTTGCAGTAAACTATAAAGAGAAGAAATTAAATTGCAACGTCACTGACACCGCGGCCGACAAGGAAGACTAATGCGTTTTGCGTTTTTACAATACTGCTATCTGATCCTGACAGAGGTGTTCGAGGACTTCTATTGATATGTGTTGGGAAACACATGCTGTCTATGTCTGTCCACAAGCAATCGTGGTTAACACTATCAAATATTAAAGCACAATTATGGAGAAACGTTAATTTTCGATGCTCAGAAAACCTACTATGATATGTTTCTAGAGTCTTTCAGTGCTGATCTGAAGAAAAACTTTGCTTGTGTATATTAAAAGATTGATCATATGGTGGCTGTCACACTTCTTCAAATTTCCTTTCGCACACAATGTTCAGGTGAAGTTTACAACTTTTTATCACTTGCTTTCAAAAAATCAATTTTACTACCACCACTATTTTATCTGCTGCTTCGTTATTAATCACACTTTTTAGAGCTGCCTCTACTTTATTGTGTCTTAGTTAACATCTGGTGGATTCTATATTTAGCTGTGACCGTCTGAAGAGCACTCCTACAGGTACCAGGAAGAGCAGAGTTATAACCGAAAGCAAGTTTCTACTTGCAAATTCTGTCACAAAATTATGAGTTTTGTAGCATCATCGAGAACTAATTGTTGTAAGGAGTCCATAAATCATACATCAAAAATCCCATTGATTCCCAAAAAGAACAACAATCGTGGAATAACAAAGTTCTTTTCAAACCAACGTAGTTCAAATATGAATCAAGATTTTATTTTATATTTAGGCAAAATCCTTCCAACATTTTACGATCTTATGTCAAAAGAAAGCCTTTCTTCCTTTTTCTTGCAAATTCTCTTACGATTCCATCTATATCAATAACATGCATAACGTTTTGCAAAGGTACATATTACACTAGTGGTTGATTGTAACCAGGGTATAAAACATCTCATTACTTTTTTCTCTGCGTAGGCTGGTAAAACTTGAATTGTGATTTAAAACCAAATCTGCTGGCATCAAATGATAATAATAAAAAATGCAGATAATTATAAAGGAAAATCTGATTCAAGGCAGAGTTCTTTTCACGAGGCATCCGCTACTTAATAGTTGTACATTGATAACATAGGGGGAGGTCCTCCCGGAAGGTGTGGCCTACACTTTTGGTATGCATACATAGAAGAAGGTGGCCTCCTCTAAAGCTATTCGTCGAAGGCGATAGCTCCTACGTTTCAAAGCAAGCGACTGCTCCATAAATGGTACAGTTAATGCTCTCAGCTCAATTTGCTGGTCATGAATAAATTATGACTATGGCAATCTATTATCTTTCAAATGCCCAAACCTTCATGTTTAAACCTTTCGTACTACAATTTTATCTCATTACAGTCATATTAATAAATACGTTTAGACTGTGCCTTCCTTATCTGACTACATGGTCAAGGGTCTTCGGAATGCTACTGTGTCTGCCTTCTGAAGATAATTTTTGATTGAGATTCAATCACATACTCTTCAATCTTTTAATAATCCTTTCAAACTACGCATAAATCCTTTGCTCTTTCAATCTTATCTCTACCTTACTGCTGCCGACAAGTTTCTTGATAGGTCCTAATAACACAATGGAGTTGAATAACAGGAAGGCCAAACACTTCCATAAAACTTGGCAACCTTTTAACCAACTTTGACTCTTTCTACTATGTAACATCTAGAACCGCTTTGTCCTATCTGAATTCCAGCAACATTTCCTTAATGGCTACCGTCTTATGTGATATTACTATTGTTGCTTGTGCCCCAGTGGTTTAACTACTTACTGATAGGCTTTTTGCCATTGCGTTTCTCCATCTGCATCACCTCCTTGCTCAGATTGCAGCTTTTAAAAATCAGGATTCTTTTTTGAGAGTGCAGAGAGATTTTCACATGTTAATATTGCAAAAGCAAACAAATGAAAATTATGTGACGGAGCCTTTGATATTGACAATACTGCAGTGAGCTAATTTTTTGTTGTAAACAGACTGGTTATTTGTAAATTTGTTTATTACATACCCCAATTTGACCTTTATCAAAGCTTCATCATAAATGAGCATCCAGTAACAATTTTGTTTGCAAGCTCGTGTCTAACCAACCTTTCTTTAGTCAGAAATGGTTATGTAGCAATCACTTCAACCTGTTCTACGTGTTCTTTATCGTACAAACTTTGGTGCATCCTATAAATTTGATGAGACCTTGGTCCTTTAGGCCTTTATGTCTGAGTCCATTCCACAGTATGCATTCTCTCTCATTTTCCGCATAACTATCATCCTTGCTTTCAACACTAGAATCTGCTTTTACTCTCCCAGAAGGGCATGCCAAAAATATAATTTTCATTATCAAATCAAGGTTCTCTTTGGAGATATTGGGCTTTTATCCAGATTCAAATTATCGTCTTCTTTAGATGTTAAGATATCTGGACACCAAAACATGATTTCTGAACGGGAACTTTGCTCCTCACGTCTGATAGCAAGTCTATGATTGATTGATCGAGGCTCTAGGTATTTGATGGATCTTAAAGTCTATTATAATCCAGGATGTTATATCTCTCCTGTAGAGAGAAATACCTCCCTTGACTGCTTCAATCTTTTGCTAGTCTTAGCTATATATTATCATGTTATTTGATAAGATCATTGGGCCATTCTGTTTTTGGTTTTCATCTCGCACTTTTCTAGTAGCTGACAAAAGACATCAGTCTTAAAAAATCACGATGGTGAATACTCTTAGAACCACGAAAAATCGAACCCATGGTCTCCGTAGTTTTGCATCACACTATGCTTTATCTCTAAACTGCTGTCTCCCGGTGAGGTAGACGACCTTGGAATGTCTCTTGGGGGGAAAAAAAAAGAAGACTCGATTGTTTGTGTGTTTCTGCTAGCTAACCCGACTCCAGTAAAGTGTGACTTGAGTTGCATGCGTTGTGGGTTAGAGAGAGAGAGTGCGGAAGTTTGAGGAGTCAACGCTGCGTCTTGTGTTTGCAGGAACATGTTCTTGTCTCGGACGGCCATATCTTATGACAGCTAGACTTTGCGACTCTGTCTGTTGTGAACAGTGCCCTCTGAAGCGATTTTCAAGTATTGGGTTAAGGATCAAATTCTTGTGCATTTGTATATTCCTCCAATGAAATAGTTACCAGCACGATTTATATACAAATATTTTACAGAAGTAGCTTCTTTTACAGCTAAAAAACTAATATCTTGCAGTGTGTAAATTTCAAATTTTAGATGTCATCCACTTTTGTAATCAATTTTAAAAAGTTAGCAACAAAAATAAACCACAGCACAGTAAATAGAGTTTCTAACGATGAATCTCAATTTGGAACTTGTATTAGGATTTGAAAGTTCCATCGGGGATTTTCGACTTATAGAGAAAGGGAAGGACTCAAATAAGCCTAAAATACTCATTTTTATTAGCAGCTGCTTTATGAGGCCTTTGATGTGTGTCTTCACGTGTAACTTTAAGCGCTCCATGAAAATGTTTTCCCTCTCCAAATTGTCCACGATAGGTGGATAGGAAAATAAAACGGGAGAAGACGAACAATTTGATAACGGAAACAAGTATGTCTTCATCGATCAATTGTAAATTTTTTTTAATTGCTTGGCTAAGTTAGAACCAACAATGGTCGTTTCTTAAGGCAAGCAATACGACAAACATCGATCATTGTGACTATGCAAAACCACAACAGAAACTTAATAAGCTGAGTTGGCTTTTCCAAATTTATGATCAAAGACTATAAGATTGAGATGTACTGAGGGGAAACTATAAATAAGTCTTGACTAACGATGTAGCAGATCCCCATCCTTAAATTTCCTTGAACATGTTCTAAAAACGGGACTTAGATGTTTCTTTGTATGTGAGATCTTCGATCCTGGTGAAGGGACTTGGTACCGAGTCTTGACAATCTCTGTTGCTAATACTGCACCAGAGGGCTCAAAGTGTTAGGTTTTACCAAAGTGCACCGTTCGGCATACGTACCTGGAAGACGGTACATATCAGGAATATCAAGGTGCCTTGAATCCATGCAAGCTGCTTTCAGACTATCTGCATACTATTTAAGCCCATCAATGATGAATTGTGAACTCCAAGATACCAATTTTGATCATCGCTGTCATAACTAAAAATAGTCTCAACACCGGCAAATGTTTTTATCCGTACGAAAAACATTGTGATTTGATAAGCATGTTCTTGCATTCTCGGGCCTTCCTATTTCTTTTCTTTTCGTCAACATCCGTATGACTTCAACTGTGCCTTTGTGTAATTCGCCACGTAATTATCCGGGACATTTTGACATCATCCTCCTTTTTTTCAAGAATTTGATATCCCATCAGCCAGTTTGGGCAGATCGTCAAGATTGTGAAAGTTCCTTTCCCTACACGCCAACAAAACAGGACCAAGCAAAGTGAAATCGGATTTGAAGTTGTAAAAGTCTATGTATTCAAGGCCTGATTACATCTGACCAACAGGACATTATCGAAAAGGAGGGAAGCACTTTCAGATATACGTAGACGTGTTGTAATAAACAATTATGAATCCCGAATAGTAAGTAACTTTCAACCGAGTCTGCTGCGATGTCGTCGAAAGTGTTGCTGTTGGTTTGTTAATGTTAAATGATCTGTTGCAGACTTGGAAGTCTAAAATTTTTATTCCTTCTTTTGCCATTTTATAGCGATTATCTATTTAAACTCTTACTAATTGGAGACTCGGGAGTCGGAAAGTCTTGCTTGTTACTCAGATTTGCGGTAAGTTAGTGTACTATGAACTTAGCATTGTCGCCTGAAAGTTATTACGATTGAACCGTTCAAACTCATTTCTAGTCGCAAAAAATGATAAACTCACTTTCTGTTATTTGTCGGACATTTCCTTAGCTTTTCTGCATCGTATGATGTAATATTCTCTTCGTTTCAACAGGACGACACGTACACGGAAAGTTATATCAGCACTATTGGGGTGGACTTCGTAAGTTACCATGTTTGAATGCTTGTTGACATCGCCAGTTTTTATTTCGTAGGCAAGCAGTTACTGCTACCTTCCTCTATTATTACTCACTCGCATGGCTGATTATGCCCCATGAAAGTATTATCGATATAAAAATATGTTTATTCAACATTGCTGCATTTAAGGTGGAACTATTTGAACTTTCGAGGTACCACTCACCGGATGAATCACATGAGTCGAGCGTTTCCATTGTTGTGATACGAAGTTAAACCCCCGTTGACGTTGTTTGATAAGTCTAACGAACTCCAACAAATTGATGTAATTTTCGTGCATGAAAAGAGGTCATCCGAACACATGTGCAATGCCAGTATTCAAATCGCACAGTTTAATCTCTCTGTCAGGTCGAAGTCCAGGTATATTCAGGTAGCAAAAGTTTGGGTATGATTCTGCATTTTGTTGACCAACATTAATAACAGAAGGCGAGTATTTTCTACGTGGCTACTAAACAGTTGCCTTTCCTAATGCCGATTGCTACCATCTGAAAGGCTTTTGTTCCCACCTGTTTACCAAAGGTCTACTGCAGCTGTGGATTTAGTGACTAACCCTTCATCATTATCGATAGGCGCTCTGGTAACCCCAAGCTTGGTTCTACTCATTCTGATTGGGTGAGGGTGGAGGGATCAAGTGGCCTTGTCAGTTGTATGCCCAGAGGATTCTATGAGACGATGAGATTGTTGCAGCACTCATGCCCAGTTAAGGTTATAGATGCTGATGAGGGAAAGTAGGGCTGTATTATATTAAGCACACCTTTTTTGTTCATTTAATATTTGGAGGGTGTGGAGCATTTGGAAGGTGTATGGCATGAAAAATATTTCGGTACCTTGGCTGTGGACTTAACAGAGATCCTACTTGATTTGTTATTTTTAAAATGCTTCTTAATGCTTCCAATCTTATTACCTTAAGGGTGGCCCCTTGACTGTTTGTCTTTTATATTGAGCTCCATGTGGGTTGAGCACAAATATGATCAAATTTTTGTTCATGCATTGCACCATTTCCTATTTTCTGGCCCCTTGTCCTGATCCACCATAAGGTTTTGTTACCACAACCTGCTATTAGGTGTAACTTTGCCTTCACATTCTCGTTTTCAGTGTTACGCGATAAGTCGAGAAACTAAGAGACAGAAGCTGAAAGGTTTTGATTATGTGGTTGGGCTCTGCTTTTTAGTCTTTCTTAGTGATTATTTGCATGATTTGCAGGTAGTACAGAGGTCTGATATGAGGTTCACAATAGACATGGTATACATGTTGCATTTGTAAGTGTGGTGATATTTATGGTACCTTTAAAGGGCATTTATTGAATAGTTCACTCATATTATGGCATTGACAAGGAATGACATAGTGCCTGAGTGGTAAGAGAGATATAAAATGATTTAGAGGGTTTGAAATCATAAATGAGTGACCAGACATACTTCAAGAAAGTTTAGTGACTATGGTTACCTTTTCACAAGAGCTACGTATTAGCACCCATTGGATATTGCAACTTTTAAGGTGTGGTGTAACTTTGAACAGGGTACAGAATTAACTCTTCTTTGTACTGTATATTCAGGAAATTTCAACACAAAGTTGGTGGATGTAGGTATAATGTGTTGCCACAGGTATCAAGTTGGGATCGTATTCCCTAGTTCCTTTTAATATGTATATGTCAAGTCAGATCCACGACAAGTCCTCATGGCATATACTTTAGTCACTTGAATAAACCTACATCTTTAATGTTTGGGCATTTTAATTTGAATGAATTGACAGGCAGTAATTATGTTCTCATCACTTAATCTTAGTTGTGAATATGACATATTAATCATATTAATGCTGACTTTCTGAACACTGATCCCATAAATGTAATAGCTTGGCGAATCACTTAAAACAGTTTATCATTAAAAAATTTCAAGGAATTTCAATACCAGATTGGTGTTTAAGTCTAAGTTATGAAGATAATGACACAAGAAAGATGAAGTTAGCCCAGGCCTCCGTTTTACATGTAAGAATCTATCCTAGTAATAGCATTAGAAGAATAAATAATCAATTCCAGCTTATGTACATTGTCAGAGCTTTTAGGCCATGCAACCACCTTATGGAAAATTTAGCCAACTATTGTGACTTAAGGGGACTGTTAATCAGCCACATCAAATTTTTGACTTATAAGATGAGTTCAGAGATTTACAAATAATAAAATGAAGTAAAAGCTGCCGTGGTCTAGTAGTTAAGGAATTGGACTGGCATGCCAGAGGCTGTGGGTTCAAATCCAGCCGAGCCCGATATTAAGACTATCGGTTGGGGAAGGCAACGGGAGACCACCCCTGTAAATGTGCTCCCTCCCCAGGACATTGCTAACTCTGGCTGAGCAATATGCTATGCTTGAAACTTGAGTATGCCACACACTGAAGATACCAGTAAAGTTGGGGTGTAGAATAGTCACAGGGCGTCTTCATTGAGAAATGGTTTGAAGTATTGATATACTTATATAATCCAACTAATACAAGGATCCATGCAATACTTGCAACTAAAATTAATGATTGAGATCAAACATTCAGAGGTTTCTATATAGAATAGGTCATCAGTTACATTTTCGCAGATTGCCAGTAAAAGTTAAGATGTTAGTGCTTAGGTAAATCCCTATAATTTGCATATAAACTTAAGTATATCACTATTTACCACAAAATTTTCAGGAAAAGTTTATGTAATCTTTACAACTAGAAGCTCTAATACACTAGTCAAGCTTGTCAGTCGAATGTCATCAATCAAGAAATCACATTGGTGCAAAATTTGCTCTCCTCCCTAGTATCCATGAAGCAAAGCCAACTTGCAATGTTGGACTTGTGTAATTTTTATCTGTCTTTCTAAGACAGTGGGGGTGACAGAACTGACAGATATCTGGAGTAAAGGATTAGGGGCACAATACAGAGCACAACTGATTCAGGAGCATGAGTTATCCACACAACTTTTAGATTATCAACAAAAGAGGGTTAACAATAACTTGCTCACTATAAATCAAAATGACTTGTTGATGAAGTTTGAACTGAAATGGACTGTTTTAGCGCTATACACTTCTTTTGAATAAAACAATTACTGGTAATCGTAATGTTCTCGTACCTACTGCACATAGATTTTTAAGGCAAGTGGGATTTCATTCACATTGAAAAGAGTAGGTTCTATTGTAAATGTATAGTTTATGAGCACACATTCTATCAGCCTTGATTCATCACACATGTAAACCAGCTACTAGTGATGTTTTTATTAAAGCATCGATCACAGTATTTTATGTGAAACTTGTGCCACCCTTCCTTTTTATTTGTATCACAGAATGTATTCCACATGAAGGCATGTTCAGGTTTGAATCCACAAATCAAGCTTAATGTAGACTGTGTTCTCCATTGAGAATCTGTTGGTTTTGACATGGACAATTTGACATGCAACAATCATTTTAGTGGTTGCCTTACTGGGAGCCCAACTATGATGTACTAAAGTAGAGGGGGTGTTTAGCCAGCTAGTTTCACAACTTTTTGCTGCCTATTGGGTCATGTACAAGAAATCTGGAGTTTACTGAGCTGTAACTCCTCAGGATGGCTGTCTTGATCTAACTTTGTTTGTTTACCAATTTTACAGACTCCTAGTCTGTGATACTGGAATGGTGCATTACAAACATTTTAAAGAGAAAGTATTGATATTTGTGTATACTAATAATGCCTGTTATGGCTACAGGCAACGGACATAAGTTTGTTGGTTTTTAGGTTGTTTGAAAATGAGGAAAAAGAGACAATCCTAACCTTACCTTACAGTCTGGTCCTTTCTGCCTTTCATCTCTCTCAAGTGGGTCCATTTTCACCATCACCCATTTGTGTGAGCTGTCCTCGATCACCTGTTGCCATGTCTTCTTTGGCTCTCCTCTGGGAGCAGTGCTAGAAACATCTAGTGCAGTCACACGTTTGACCAGTTCATACTCCTGTGTATGTGACCATACCACCATAGCCTCCCACTGTGAAGGATAGTCTCAATGGGCTGCAAGTTGAGTCTCTTCAGCAGTGAGTCAGTATGTACTCAATCTATCAGCCGGACTCCACAAATGCAGTGCAGCATTGACCTGTCTGTTCTGTTGATCTTGTCAATGTCCTTTGTTGGAGCCCAACACTCACTAGCATGCAGCATGACACTGTGCACACATGCACTGAACAATTGACCTTTGTGATGCCAGGAGATAGATTTGGATAGCAAGAGTGGAAGTAGCTGTCTGAATTTTCCCCATGCACAACATACACATGTGACAATAGCTCTGTCACTGTCCCCGTCAGCATTGATGGTATCACCTAGGTAGCAGACATAGACGTAGACTAAGACATCCTTAATCCCATTTGATAAGAGATATCATACAGATTGATGATTGTGTTTTAGAAGATTGAGAGAATTGAAATGACAAATTTGAATAGATACTAGAGAAATAGATAATGTCACTAACACTATTTCAACCATACTTTTCTATTTCTCTAGTATGTATTCAAACTTAGCATTTTAACTCCTCTGTTCTCTAAAAAGCCGTGCATCTTTCAATGATGACAGTCCTTCCATGTTTAAATCACAAGGTATATAGAGGCTACACCCAATATTCTGTTTAGCTGGATGTTGATGGAATATTAAGATCAAAGGTGGCAATTAGAGAAATAGATGTTGTTAACAGGGCCTACCTATCTTAAGTTGGTGGTGTGTGCTGCAATTGCATGGGTCATGGGTTTGAATCCAAACAGATTGATTACTTCTGTGCTTAAAGTTTATAGAAGGTTAGATTGCTATTCATAAGCATTTAAACAGTTAAATATGGAAATTGTCGTGAGCAAGATGCTAGATTCCATTTTTGTGCAAGCATAAGTGTTGATATCCAAAGGAACAGTATTATTTTAATCATTGGTTTGCAGAGGATAAGTGTTTTCAAAATATGCTTGAAGGTTGACATGCAATTTTAGCCACAGGTTTTGGTATTCAAGACATGTATTTTGGTAACAAGTGCTCAGGGAAAGTGATGTCATAGGATTAAGTTACACAATTTGGGGCCAAGAGATTAGGCTAATCTTAACATGGATCTTCTGAAGTGTGAAGAAGGTCCTTTCTCCAATGTTAAGATGTCTCTTTAGAATCATTTCTGTGTCAAATAATGATATCATCCCAAGTTAAGAGCCATACATTGTTAGTTCCTTAGATCATGCATTGGGAATAAGGGAAGGTGAATAGAAGTGCTGAAGGGAAAGGAAGCTTTGATGAAAGATGTACTCAGTATTTCATATTATAGTGCCTCATACTTGAACAGTTGCAGCATGGCCCAATTTTGTTTTAAGCCTAAGAGTGGATGTCACAACTCGAAAGTCCATTATCATATTTGGCCATCATGGCACACATCTCTTGAACTTCTACTTGTGACAGAATGGTATAACAAAGTTTTGTATTCCCAAGATTGTAGCTTGACTAAATTTGGTAGGTTTGTTGTCAAGAGAAACTTGTCAAGAAGAGTTGACTTTTAGGAATGGAGAGGGTGATTTAACTATTTCAGATTGGGTGCAGAGTGTTACAATGTTACAGTAACTGTTCATGTCTATGACCACATATTTCTGTGGATGATGTTAATTGTGTGTATTATTTATCTGTTCATACACAGTATCTGAAGTTTTAGCAGTACCCTTAATACTGAGTTTGTGGGAACTAAAGAACTTTTTATACTTTTCTCTTGCGAATATGTTGTTACCATACTTTCCATGTTGAAGTGACATTGTAACCATGGACTTACTTCTGTAGTACTACCCACCACTACATAGCTATTTAAGCTTGAACCGAGTTGTAAGCTTCATGCTACTTATGGTCTACAATGACAAACAAATCCTACCTGTATTCTCCTTGTTTGCTGTATGTTTCATTATGTTTTCAAATGTACATGTTGTTATCATAATAATTTTTTATATTAATGCATATTTTTGTACCACTTCATTTTTACTAGAAAATTAGGACTATTGAATTAGATGGGAAAACAATCAAACTGCAAATTGTAAGTACTTGTCAGTGCCAATTTGCTACTAATTGTTTATTTACCTGTGTTTTGTAGTTGCCTCAGTTTTGGCTTCTGGTGGTAGAATGTTTCCAAAATGTATCATTTTTACCCTGCACAGACACAAATACACAGCCAAATGTTAAAGAGTTAATGCCAGTCAAACGTTAGGGATATTGGTTTGCAAGTGAAATTAGTACTTGTATAAAATTGTCAAGCCAAACACTTAAATGACATATCTGAAAAGTGTTATTAGGTTCTTATTACAACCAGGCATATTTTGAATAGAATGGACTAAGTCAGTGTGTAATGCAAGTAGATGTAATGAAGATTTAACATGAAAAATGTCTTAAGAGACAGTACCTAGTCTGAACCAAGTGCTGGTAATCTTGTTTATGGAATTTATATATTTTATGTGTGGCATTCACTTGCATCTTTAAAGCCATTTGTTTGTGTTGCGTTATCAATTATGGAAGGGCTATTTTGCTTTAGCTGAGCAGTTGAACTTAGTTTCTGGTATGGGCATTGTATTGTAAGAGGACATTGTTGGTTATATTTTTTATGTGACAAAAGTACATTGACAACAGGCAGGGCTTGGATTTTCTGGCATTTGACATTATACCAATTTTAGGTTAAGTTTTCCTCTGTTTTACAGTGCTAAATAGCACTGTTTGTCCCAACATTCATACACATATATAGATTATTTGGAGCATCAATCAGCCAAAACCAAGTGTGTGCAACCACAAGGAGACACCTTCTTTAACAATTTCTTAAAATTTCGGTGATAAATATTGCCATTTATGTTTTAAAATCTTTTAATGACAAAAAATATGAAGGACTTGTCAAACCACTTGTCATTTTTATTATGCAGCTCCTACAGGTATTATTTAGTGAAACCACACATTAAACTATCTTTGCAGCTGTATTTTCACATGTTGCTCTCCGTCTCGTCAGTTTTTTCCCTATTTCTTTTTTTCTTTCAACTTTCAACAAACAAGCATTATTGCACCCATGATTGTGATGCACCCTTCTCATTGACATCTTTCTTACTATGTTGCAATACATTTTAAGCACCTCATAATGTTTTCAGCTCCACCATCATCACTAACCCACTTTTCTCCCTTAACACATTGCTTTCACTGAAAACTTACAGCCACCATTTTTCATGCCCATTTAAAGCACATCTGACAAACTGCAGCATGTGCAATTGATATCTTCCTTCATACCCACAGTTTTATGTCTCTTCTAAACTCATTGAGCACATCCCCTTCCTGTTGGCTGGCCACCTTTTTCTCCATGTTCTGTTTCAAGCTTGTGTTTCAAATTTTGTTTTTTCTTTGCTTTGAATTGAGCATCCAACTGATTGATACTTTCAGCCGTGAATACAAGGACATCATATTGTAGGGCAAGCAGAAATCCCTCAAGTTGAGAACCTTTTATTTCTTTGTAATAACGTAATATTGGTCTTTAGGTGATATCCAGTCAAAGTTTTGAGGTAGGTGTTGGAGATCACAGCTCAAAAGGACATTTTAATAATGCAGATATATGCATAATGCAAACTACAGAATATTGACCAATACAAAGTCAAGCACTTAGATACACCACGTAAGCGAAACTAGTGTGCAGTACTATTTTAGGTGAATTTTGAAGAGATAATAGAGAAAAAGTGAAAATGTCAATACTGGGCTTTGAACCTAGGACTGATGCATTTGTGGTGCACTTGACAGCAACAGAGTAATGATGAATGAAAGTCCTTTAAGACATCCATTACAGCTTATCAAAATTTCCCCCTCTCAGGATGCAATAATTTGTTTTCATGTGATTCAAAAGTACTCCATGTTGGTCTAGTGTTTAGGCTGGTTGGGGGGGTTTATTGATAAAGCTTCTATTAGTGTTTTAGGTAGTCAACGAAGGTTTACCAAGTCAGCTTCAGCCCTAGTGTATACCTAGACAAGGGTGTATTTATATATGCCTATACTGTATCAAGATCTGAATACACCTCCTCTTAATTTTCTAGTGGGATACAGCAGGTCAAGAAAGATTTCGCACCATCACATCATCATACTACCGTGGAGCACATGGAATCATTATTGTGTATGACATCACTGACCAGGTAACTGCTACTTGTTTCATGGCCATTACAACTGTACTTACTGTATGATGAAACATTACGGCACAGCTGTACTAACATTAATATTAGTGAAATATATAGTTCTTTTCAGATATTTTTTGATAAGCTGCCCTGTACGAATATGCATATCATATGCATAAGGCTATGTGTGTTATTGATTAGTTACATTTAAGGCTGTTTAGATACACTGTCCTATCTATCTTGAAACATAGTTTTCCCACTTCACAAGAGCAGATGGCAGAGCACAATACCTCCAGGATGGTGGCAGGCAAGCTCAGGGTCGGTTTGAACTCACAACCCTTGTGTTGAAAGTGCCCATTGAATCAAAGTAGGTTATGAATAGTGCATTAGAGGTTCTCAATTATTTCTATTATTAGTTTGCAAATATTTTAATCTTAAGTGTATGGGGCATTGTATGCATGAGCCTGAATTTTGCTGAAAATCCTGTTAAGAGTTAACTTCTTAAAGAATAGCAACCATTCTGTTTGGAAGTAATAATTTAGTTAATAACAATTTCCAGTAGGTACCTCTATAAAAAGTGCCATTTATTTACCAAGAATTCGCCTCCTACTTCGAGTATTAATGCTTATTAACAAATAGTGTAAAAAAGAAGAAACTTAATGTGCTTCCTGGTGTACAGCTTATAACTGGAGCAGTGATTATTGTGATTTTGAAAGTGAAATAGTTCAAGTCTGATTGGAATTATTACTAGTATTAGAAAGTTGATATTTTATTGGCTCTGCATCTCACAAGGCAGGTTCTGTTTGCAGTTGCTTCTGATAATTATGTAGGTATTCTCAGTTTTAACTCAGGAACCTTGTTCTTGCTGCTGTTACAATTAGCATAGCGTACAGTATGGTCTTTTGGACTCGGTAATATTTCACCCAGTGCTAAACAAGCGTAGAGGGCTTTGAAGTAATACCATAGAGTGAATCTCTTATTTTGTAACCCATTAAGTAGGTAAGTAAATAGTAGCAGCCAGTTAACTGACAAATTGATTTTTATTACCATAGGAAACATTTAACAATGTGAAACAGTGGCTGCAGGAAATAGACAGATACGCTTGTGATAGTGTAAACAAGTTGCTGGTTGGAAACAAATGCGACTTAACAGCAAAGAAAGTAGTGGACTATACAACAGCCAAGGTAAAGCTATTATGTTAGTATTTGACTGAGTGACCTACCACACCTATGATTGGCCCGTAGGTATGACGTACTGCAGAAATCAGAGTTGGTAAGAAACTAACAAATATTTAGGGTACATCAGTCTTTTCCGTTGAATTGAAGTTCCATAGAGAAGGAATCTGAGAGAAAAAAGGCAGATTTGTAGACGATAGCTATCCCTCGTATCAAATTATGCAAAAATGTATTATCAAGAAGATGTTAAATATTTAAGTATCACGTTTTGGTATGTATCTGGTATTCTTGGTATTCCTCGTAGCCAATAATGCAAATACGTATTAATATGAAGACATTTATGTATCATTTTTTGGTGTATCAAGGAACCAGTGGTGTAAATGTGGAGCCGAATAGCAGTCGAAGACTACATGAAGCAGTTTTGAAAGCTTATTGGTAATCTAAGTATGAAAGTGTGTGAATCAGCCAGTTTATCCGTGCGTGTTTCATAATTGGCTGTTACCAAGATATGTTGATCAAGTAGATCTAATAAAAGATCTATTAATGCAAAGGGTGTCCTATAGTTTACATATAACAAAGGCAGGATTGTTGTAATGAATCTACGCCGTTATGTCCAAGGATCAGGCAGCAGTATTTTTATTCGTACTTGCAGGAAGACATGCACAGTTTGGATAATCATGTTGTGAGAGAATATGGAAAGCATTTTGTATTTTATTATAATGACTTTTTTCCAACAAGGATTTAGTTTTATCCTTTTTTTATGTTTTTTGATGCATTTTTTATTTCTCATATTCAATTTTTCTTCAAGTTAAGTATGCAGACGCCATGTATTTATATTTGTTCGCTGTTGCCAAAAACTTTGCAGACATTTTTTAAATTAGGGTAAGACGGCAATTTCAAAATTTCAACTGCAAAGCCTCCTCTAGTAAACTGAGGTTCGCATGTAAGATTCATAAAAATATCGGGTGTTTAAATGGTCTGCCAACGTGGCTTCGCCCATGAGCATTGTTTTTCTACCGCTATATGATTGAGGTACAGTTTATAACAATTCGAAGCCATCAGACCAGATTCTGGTATGATTCTATGATTTCATTACATCTATTCGTATAACAAGCCTTGTCCTCACAGCTGTTTGAAGTCACTTTTGTTCGTTCGACATGTGGGAGGTACTTACAGACATGTATGATTCAAAGGCTCTTAACCTGCCCTTTGATTTATTTCCCCAGGAGTTTGCAGATTCGTTAAGCATTCCCTTCTTGGAGACAAGTGCTAAGAACGCAACAAACGTCGAACAGGCATTTATGACAATGGCTGCAGAAATTAAAAATAGGATGGGTCCCACTCAAACGGCAGCAGACACGGCCAAAAAAGTTAATATCAATGCAAGTAGCCCCGTCAACAAACAAAGTGGTGGATGCTGTTAATACATCATAATCATTAATTTCCAAGTTTTGGTAGCCAAGTTTGGAAGAGAATTCTGCTCATTTTGTATTTTGAATTAGTGGAAGATACTCATGGAAAGTGTCACATAATCGACCCGCTAGATGTCACAGGCCTAGCGATAATACGGAAGCTTCCCATTCTTTTACCATCCTTTGTACTTCGGATAGATTTTATGTTCATCTGGGTAAACTTTTTTTCTCGATAGCTGCTGTCGTTCTGGAATAATTCGTTTATTTATACTTAGTTAAAATAATTTGCTGTGATCTTAGTAGAAATAATTATCTGCTGTTAGTAAGCCTCGTCTTTTATGTTACCTCATATTTTCATACAGGGATAAAGTGTCATTGTGTACATTATTTTGTGTGTGTGTAAACTAGAGATAGAGCAGCAAATTGAATAATTACATGGATATTGTTGAAGATTAGGATTTTGAAGGTCTGGTGAGTTTGTGATGAAAAAGCTGCTTTTAAGGGGAGCATTTTGATGATGGTTGTTACCATCGTATGGGAGGTGATATGATGTTAATGCATTGTGTGAACAGTTGTGCAGATAGGCTATCCTTGCACTGGCCAGATTGTGTGATGCAGATTTGATGTATCGATCGAAAGATGGCGAATACTGTTTGTCGCGCGTTAATCAGCAGTATATAGCACACTTGGTTACATATTTGATCGTATAGACCTGCGGGGGTATGGGTAGCTAAGTAGCTTTAAGCCTTAGTTAATTGTATTTCTTCCTTTTCCTCTTCGACTTTGGTGATGGCAGATGGACTGTCGGAAAGAGACACTTTATAGTAGATTGTTAGTATTATGACACCGTGTCATCACTGGCGTTGCTCACTGATATAGTAGTAAATTCGACTGTTAGCCTTGTGGAACACACTCTTATGTTGTCCAAAGAAAACCTGAATTTCACTTCAAAACTGGGTATGAAATACTGGGTGAAACGTAGCAATATGGACATGACGAATCAGCGAGTGACGGTTATCCCGGATTCTATTGAGAGAAGTCCACTGTTTTCGACGCTGTACATTTTATGGAAAGAGTTATTTTTGCAAGAGGTAGATGCCCATGCCTCATGCCTCTTGAGATGCAGGAACATATCGTCGAGGGATTTCTTTTGTTGTGTTCCTGAACTAGAGATAGATTATGTCACATAATAGGTTCTTTTATACTCAGGCTTGATGTGCAAATGCATTGTCTTGTGTGCTTTGGCTACAATTTATTGGTATATCTTGTGTTAGCGTATACGTGTCGCGTTCGTTCGTCTGTATTTTTGTAGAAATGAGGATTTAGACAGGGTGGAACTGTTAAAATACAATTAAGTAATTGGTTTTGTTCATGGAAAATGCTTTTAGCCACGGATGCCGCTACTATCTGTATTATATAGCACTGTTGTCAGTGACCAAAGGTAAATGCTTTATCGAGTATCCAAATGGCCACTAACTTGGAAGGGTAGATCTCGGGAGACAAGGAGGACCATAGGTCCAGTCGAAGTCATATGTTATGTAGGTATAAATGCACTTGCGTGGACTCGGATGGGCCAACCTTCTAACTAACGTTCGTTAGGAATCTTGAGCTTAAAATACCATTCAATTGCGTGTAATTCTGCCCTTTTGATACTGCGGAAGCTGGTTCGTGAGTTAATTTTCGAGTAGAAGTGCAACTTTTAATAGTACGGAGGATATCCATTAAAGACGTGCACAGTATTGCCCAACCGAGCATTGTGCTTTTCCCGTGTTTCAAGACAAAGATTTGGCATTGATTAGCTTTTCTGTTGGTCAGATTTGTAAATGATTAATGTCTAGATTGAGCTTGATGCCAAACTGTTGGCTTGTAGCTCTAACAGTGTCTACCTTCGTGATGTGTCTTATGTCGACCTTGTCTTTGATTGTTCTTAAACATCTGCATGTCAGCGATTTCTCAATATTGTAACTGTTTTGGTCATCAAGTAAAACAAGTAAAGAGTCTAAATAAAGTGGTTTATCTTTGAATGAGTCTTTTACTTTGGTTTTGTGTCTTTGCAGTTTTCCTATCTGAGGTAGCGCAGTGGTTGTCGGAACTGTGCTCTCGCAGATTGGTCACTTCTTTCTGTGGTTGCGTTTGAAGTCAAAACAGTGGGGGCGGAGTAGAGTTTCTTACTTTACATTAGGAAACAATAATTTATGGAAAGAATCTCAATTTTATGACACTTAGTGTGGTGTACTTCTGGCTGTTGCGCTTCCTTTTGAAATGCGAGTTCGCGAAGCACTGCTCCGTATGTATGAGTGCGGAAATACTATATTTAGTTTTAGCCATACTATTCTAGTGCAGTACTCCTGCACTTCATGCAATTGGTTTCTTTGCAATAAAACGTATGATTTACTTGTAGAAACAGTTCGAAACCACAAAAGAAAGAAGCACGAAGTTGATAATCGAGATAATGAAAGCTAGTGTAAGCTTTCTGAACTCGTTGATTTATTCAGACTTGGAATACCTCGCTATAGACAGTGACTGTACAAGATACCGTAGATACCGGAATACTTTCCAGCATCCCGCATTGGATGGCTGTCATTACGCATCTCACATTTTGTGTAGTGTGTACACGAATTACTAGGTTCCAGATTTAGTTATCTGCTTCGCTTCCCAGTGTTACGGACCAGGAATCCGTCCATCAAACAATATAGAGACACGGCTATCCCCGGACGGACAAAAGCAAACTATTGGGTTCTTGATTTTCTGGCGATTCGAGGACCGTAGAAGAATAACGTAAGTTGCCTAAGGACATTTGAGAGTAGATAGATGTACCCAAACTATCAGTTTATAATCCGCTATTGACTAAAATTAAACGACTTCTTACATGGGAAACCTCCTATGCTCTAACTTATAAAACAATGTTTTGTTAGATATGTCAAAGAAGAACCGAAACGTTTTACTTAAACGAAATACTCGAGTGTAAAGACATAATAACGTACTGTAAGCGAACAGCCCTGATAAGCTTCGATGAACCAAAGTGTTATTTTTGGACAACGTGA